>BHEV01072953.1:0-32083 GCA_004319985.1 Emydocephalus ijimae | reverse complement strand
AGACCTTGTTGAGGATCCAAACTTTGTCAAGGACCTTGGAATATTCATCTCTAATGATCTAAGTGCTAAAGCCCACTGTAACTACATAGCCAAAAAGACTTTAAGAGTTGTTAACCTAATCCTCNGTAACTACATAGCCAAAAAGACTTTAAGAGTTGTTAACCTAATCCTCCGTAGCTTCTTCTCTGGTAATATCACACTACTAACTAGAGCATACAAAACATTTGCTAGACCTATGCTTGAATACAGCTCATCAGTCTGGAACCCATAACATGTATCTGATATTAACACAATTGAAAAAGTCCAGAAATATTTCACAAGAAGAGTTCTCTGCTCCTCTACTCATTGAAGAATACCTTATGCCAGCAGACTTGAAACTCTAGACCTAGAAAACCTAGAACTATGCCGCCTCCGGTCTGATCTAAATATAGTATATAAAATCATACATTGCATGTCCTACCTGTCAATGAATACTTCAGCTTCAGTCATAACAATACAAGAGCACACAATAGATACAAACTCAAGGTTAACCACACCAAACTTGACTGCAGAGAATACGACTTCAGCAACAGAGTGGTCAATGTTTGGAATACTCTACTCGACTCTATGGTTTCTTCCCCAAAGCCCAAAAACTTTAACCTTAGACTGTATACTGTTGACCTCATCCCCTTCCTAAGAGGCCTGTAAGGGGCATGCATAAGCGCACCAATCGTGGCTACCATCCCTGTCCTATTGTTTCTTTTTATTTTTCTTATAAGTTTCTATCTCATGTATTCAAAACTATGTATATTCTTATACCTGTATCTTGTAAGCGATTGACAAATCAAATAAATATTAAAAATACTAAATCTATGTAATTGAATAACACACGTATCAGTTCCTGTGTTTAATGGGCTAGTGAAAGATTGTATGAAAATGAGGTGGTAATGGATAATGGATTTTACTATGCTGTAATTACAGGTAGAATTACCCTCCTCTCCATTCCTGCCTCTATTCCTCCCTTCCCTCCCCCTCTTTCTGTCTTTTTCCCCAAGTAGATAAAATAGAAGAGTTATGTATACATACAGTATAAGAAAATTGTGTCTTAATTGTAACAAGGCATTTTCAAATTAATAGAGGCCAAAGAACTTTTATTGGAGAATATATTTACAAATAAAAGAATTATAAGTATTTATTTCAAATACTTATATATTGTACATCTTGGAATGCAATCCCAACTCTGCTCAAAATATAAACTGCATTGAATACAAAAATACCTTCAGATTAAAAACACATCAAATACATAATTAAACAACATAATTATAACACAATAGTCTTGGCTATTTCTAACAGGTAATTCAATTATTTCTGAAATCTAAATAGTCCATGAATCAGCAACTTCCTCAGAGAGGGAGAACTCCCTCTATCCCCTCAGATTTTGGGGAAAGAGAAGAATCCTGAGAATACAAGGGACAGCCAAGGAGGAAAAAAAGGCTCATTAGACAAATCAATCCAGAATTCTTTTTTCAAACAAAAATTAAGAAAGAAAATGTCCAGCAAGGTTGACAAATTTGATTACAGTGACAATGAAGCCTCCATTGCAAGACCTGAAGGGCCAGACTGGGGACATCTCTCTATATGATTACTAGGTGTTGACACTGACTTGATGGCACATAATGAAAATAGTGGTTTCCACCTGCAGGAAGGAGTATGTCAAGGCTGGCATCACCAAGAACCTCTTCGCTATTAGTGGGAAAGAATGGGGAAAAATTAGTAGAAATGGGAAACATTTTGTCCTGGGCTGCTGTAGGGAAGCGGGGAGGGGGGGAGGAGGGAGGGAGGAAGGGCCAAGATTCTTGAATTTAGGCTCAAACTTTGAATTTGATTAGAAACTGCAACGCTCAATGCTTTCCATTAACTAGCAAAGAGCACAGAGAAACTTGTTTTGTCTATTGACAAAATGCATTTATTCGATCATTAGCCTGTTTTCCATTAACAGTAACTTGAAACAGAGACTTCCCATAGGAAATGGAAAATTCTCAAATCAAAGCATGAGGCATTGGTTAATACATATGCAGGTTTTTCAAGCAAAGGGATTGGTTATCATAAAAGATCACCTTGAAGAATCATGATACGTAAACAGGTAGTCCTCAATTTACATCAGTTCATTTAGTGACCATTCAAAGTTACAATGGCATTGAAGAAAATGACTTATGACCATTTTTCACACTTATGATCGTTACAGCATCTCTATAGTCATGTGACCAAAATTCAGCCACTTGGCAACTGACTCATTTATGACAGTTGCAGTGTCTTGAGGTCATGTGGCCATCTTTTGCGACCTGGCAAGTAATGTCAATGGAGAAGCCAGATTCACTTAACTGTGTTACTAACTTAACAATTGCTGTGATTCATTGAACAACAGTGGCAAGAAAGGTTGTAAAATGGGGCAAAATTCACCTAACTGCATCACTTAGCAACAGAAATTCTGGGCTCAATTGTGGTTGTAAGTTGAGGACTACCTAAACTCGGGAGGATTTGCCAATGCCTTCTATAAAGCAGTGTTTCTCAAATTTTGCAACTTTAAGACGGGTGAACTTCAACTCCCAGAATTCTCCAGCCAGCTAAGATACTGTTCCAAAGTATTCATCTCCGTCTCTTTCTTCCAGGGGATGCGGTAGGCCGCTTTGTGGAGACATCTGCTGAAATGCTACTTTTTCCATTGTTTCTATGCGAACTCGTCTTCTACAAGACGTTCAGAATTTATACCGAAAGCTGTTAATTCTCGCTCACAACTCAGCCTCGCACCCCCCCACCCCCCAAAAAGGAGGGCAACTGCTTGCAGGCAGGCTCCTCCCCTTCCGGACTCCAAGGAGGGTAACGGGCGCGGAGATCCGCTTCCGTTACAAGGCCGATCTCCTGCTTGCTCCCTCGGGAGGATCGAAATTGCTGCTAGGAAATAATAGCACGCGGCGCAGCGGCGGCGGCCCCAGATCGCGATGCTGCGCGAGGGCGATAGAAGCCTACTGGTGGCGGAGGTGCTAATGGTGCTGAGCAGAGGAGAAGGCAGCAGCGGTGTGGGAGCCATCTTCTGTTTGTGCTCCCGGGCGTTCGTCGAGTGAGTCGGCGCCAGGCGGTCGAACCGAAGTTCTTCTCGGTCGCCTCTAGATCTGTGTTTCTCAACTTCAGGGTCTTGTAGATCTCAGAATTCCCCCAGACAGCTTGCTTTCCTCCCATCTTAAAAGATGCTAAAGGTGGAAAAACACTGATTTACCCGATTGTCGCTTGGGAGAGGGGAGAGATGCGGGGCCGAGGATTTCGAATTTCTGATTTAAGTCGAGCCTCTTCATCTATTGCAAGAAAAAGAACACCTTGTGCCAATTCAAAGGCATAACAGATGACCACGCGACCTCTCAACGCTTAGGAAGTTATTCTTATCACTCTCGCGTAGATCTCAATGGAAATTAAACGCAAAGGCGAGCAGTGTATCCTTTCACGGGGGTTGATTGTTGCCTGGCATGCTTTTTGAAGTGGAGCAAAAGACGGGGCATTTTTCTTCATTATTTTTTTGTAAAGACTCATTTTGTAGGGGGAAATTGTTGTATCCATTTAATACAACACAGTCTAACCAAGTAGTGTTTGTACAATAACATGAGCCCAAAGTAAACAAACCATGTTATCCATTAATTTTAAAAAGCCATACTGTGTTTTAATATAATGTATGACTCATGGAAATGTTACTAGAATAAACTAAAGAGCTGCAACATAACTTTACCATTATAAGCATAGAATGATGCTTTGTAAACTAGTCTGGAATATGTCTTCTAAACTGCAAATAGAAATTAGCTTTTATTAATAGTATTCTTATCTGCTTCCTGGTTAAGGAACTGGGCATGGCTAGTCTAGTGAAGAGAAGGACCAGGGGAGACACAATAGCAATCTACCAATATTTAAGGGGCTGCCACAGGGAGTAAGGGGTCAAGCTATTTCCTAAAGCGCCTATAGGCCAGACAAGGAATAATGGATGGAAACTGAACAAGGAGATTCAACCTGGAAATAAAGAGAAACCTTTTGACAGAACAATCAACTAATGGAACAGCTTGCCCTCGCATCGCAAGTTGTGGGAGTGCCCTTGAGACCTTCAAGAAGAGATTGCACTGCCTATTTGTCAAAAATGGTATAGGGTGTCCCGCTTGGGCAGAGGGTTGGACTAGATGACCTATAAGGTCCCTTCCAACTCTGATTATCTGTTGTCTGCTTCAGCTGTTACATAGGTTTTATAACCAAATTGAAAATACTAGTCTTCCCTTTTATAACTTCACTGTTGCACTTCAAGGCTATTTGAAGGATTATTTATCTCAGCACAAGTCTGCCAATATTTAGGGATTTCATCCAGATATCCTCCCTATGCAAAAGAGGTCTTTTTCAGGGGTGGTTCCCTGCTTTTATTTGACTGATCAAATAAAACATTTGATTATACGTTTCTAACTATTGGAGGGATCCAAGTGATAAAATCTGTTTCTTCATTGCTTATTTTTTAATGTGAAGATCTTTCTTTCTGCCTAACAATAGTATTCATTCTTCTGTAAAATTAAGCAGCTGCAACCTTCTTGTACATATTCTAGCTTAAATTAGGTTATGTTCAGTATGCTTATTTTTGGCTGGATTGAAATTTTGGCACTGATATATCAAGTTAAGTTTAGAAAGCAAATTAAGCACAAGAAATACAGACTGAAAAAAAATCCCCCTTTATTACCCATTTGTGTAGTTCCTTGATGCTTTAGTCCCATATCTCATTGATGTTATTTATTTATTTTCTCCAGAGATCGAAAATTATACAAACTAGGCTTAAAAGGCTTTTATGTTAAAGAGGCTGATGACAGCATAGGTGAGTTTTTTTATTGAAAAGTTTGTTAATTTTGGATTTTTGCAACCATTGTTATAGGCCAGTATGAGAATTAATATCTTCAGGTGTGTTTAATTGACTAGTGCATTAAAGCTTTTATAAAAAGTCACTTCTAATTTCCTGCCAGCTTCTTCATCAACTTTGCTTGTGGGAAGCTGGCGGGAAAGATTATAAAATCTGATCATGTGACCACCAGCATTGCAAAGGTAGAAAATCCACCTTGGCTGCTAAGCACATGAATTGTGATCACATGACTGGGAGGACTGCTATCATGAATGGACTTTTGAGGAACATCTTTATTCTAAAGAATTCTATTAAATACTAATTCAGCACCATGTTAAATCTGGTCGCTGAACAAGTGCTTCTTAACTAAGCATTGTATTTTTTTAAAAAAAAGGTAGATAGCAGAGGGAGAATCTGTAACCCAAAACCTGATGTTAGACCTGAAACCAAACTAGTTTTCTTCATCAGAAATCCAAAATTGATGGACTTTACCTTCTAAACTTCTACTGTGTATTAACAGGAGAAGAGGAAGTTACTGAAGATAACGAAAAAGAGGAGAAACCAATCTTTGAGATTACTGAAAAATGTAACAGTCTTGCTCTGGAAGTGGATGATGTCGAACCAGATTCAGAATCTGAACTCATGAAGAATATGGGGTTACCCTTACAGTTTGGCAGTTTGGCAGTCAGTAAAACAAAAGCGGTAAAACCCAATTTAATTCAGTTTAAATTATTGAATTAGGAAATAAATTCAGAAATATGTAGTGGAATTGCATTGCATGTAAAGAAAATAGTGATTTTTAATGCTTTTTACTTCCATGTTTACTGTTTATTTTTATTTCATAGATTTTTTTTTCATCAAGCCTTTATTACTATATAAGTAGCTGAAGGCAATGAATATACTTTTTCCTCCTCTTGTTTTCCCCACAACAACCCTGCACAGGAAACTAAATCACAGTTACAAGGGAAACTAGACTAAAGTAGCCCAGCTGGTGTTCATGATTAAGGTGGGAGTAGAATTCACACTCTTCTGACGTTTTATTTTGTCTGATTGATGGCAAAAGAAGATTCAAGTGCAAATGTACCTAAAGGGTTTCAAATAACAATAAAGTATGTTTCTTGTGATTAATTGAAGCAATAAACTGGAAATCCAAAAGCTCATTATTTGAAGATGCAGGCCTTATTTATATTGCTTCAGTTCATGAATCTTTGAAGATATTTTTTTCTCTTTATTGATAAAATAGCCATACTGTGGCTTCAAAAAGAAATCCCTGTCATTTTTTTTAAGCTGTTGCTGTTCTAATAATGCTGAGGAAGCATTCAGAGTCTCCACCAGTGTTAGTTTTAATGGTTGATATTTTCACTGGTATAATCTCAGTCCATCAGAAAGTGCCAAATTGGAAAATGAAATAAGTTTAGGATATTGAACCTGCAATCAGAATTACTTACTCTATTTGCTTGCTTTCATATTACATTTTAGGCCCCTGAGAAGTCTGGCAAGATAGTTAACAAAATGACAAAGAAAAACAAAAGGAAGAAAAAATTGCTACAACAAGATATCCATGAAACAATGTGGCAGTCCTTGAAAGAGGATGATGACCATTCTCTTTCTGATGATGAAATCTTAGTGGAAAAGGAAAATGATTATGCTGAATGCTGTAAAAATGGAAGGATGCCACTGAATGAACTTCATATAAATGAAGAATGGGAGAGATACTGGCATCAGTTTGGAGAAGAGCTTCTATGGAAAAGCTGGAAAAAGAAACAGGAGGAGGCTAATCTTGAACCTTGGAATAATCCTGAAATGAAGGACAAGTGGGAGCAACACTATAATGAGCTCTACTGGTATTACTGGGAACAGTTTCGCTACTGGGCAAGTCAAGGTTGGACTGTTGATGTTACACATGGTAGAGATCTAGAAATGAATACCGAAAAGCTGAATTGTAAGCAGTCAGAAAAATCATTAAACTCAGACAGCCATAGAGAAGTGCAGGACTCGGTTTTTCATATTTCTCCTTCCTTAGACATTTGCAAAGAAAATCCTATTGTATATAATGATTCCAGTAATGATTATATTTTTTCTAAAATCAGTGAAATAAATCTAAATTCCAAAGAAGCAGAACACAACAAATTGCAAAGTGTAGCTGATACTAAAAAACAACCAACAGCAAGCATTGCAAGGCATAGTCCTCACAATTGTGGACAAATTGAGAAATCAGATAAGGGAACAAGAAAAGGAGGTGTGTCTTCTAAAAATGGATGCTCAAATCAGCCAGGTTGGTATTTCAGTTTTAATCTAGCTGTTAATCTTTTGTGGCTGTTGGAAATAAATGAGCTCTCTATCAGTTTTTTAAATCACTTGATCCAGGCTCCTTAGCATCAAAAATTTGTGAATGGAAATCAGCACTGAAATTTATTTGGATGATTCTTTTCCTACCATAATTTTAAAAGTATTGTTAACATGAATATTATCTATTTAGTTCATTGGAATATCCCATATTAGACAATCACGAGTTGGATTTTAAAATATATAATGTATGTTGATTATGATTTTAAAATTGAGATTTCTTTAGCAATTTTAATAGAGCATTTTTGTTCATTTCTTGGCTTGGACCTCATATTTGAGGCTTTAGAGTGTCTTCACTTAAAGGGAGGCTTAAATAGTTTTTAGAGGTTACATTACTTACTAACCAGCACAGTACACAATACTACACACCCAGTTTCATTATTTCTAAAGTTTATTGAACAACCTAGAACAATGATTCTCAACCTCAGCAATTTAAAATGTGTAAACTTCAAGTCCCAGAGCTGGATGGAGTATTTTGGGCATAGATGTCCCACATCCTTAAGCCTCAGGTGTTAAATGCTGTCCTAGAGAATGCTTTAAAAGGATGGCTTTAGGCTTTTATACAACTCTAAGATGCCTAGAGTTACTTTTGTGAGTTGGATGGTCATATAAATCAAGCTTCATTATGCAGGAAATGTGCAATGGTAAAGAGGACACTATTATCTCATTTTGGCTGAAATCCATAAGTTCATTCATGTGGTTTTGAAAATAGTAATATGGTTTCAAATTGTGCATGTTATTTTGTATTACATACCTGCTATTAGGAAGTTACGATGTTCTGAAGAAAATTTTATTATGTTTAGGCATAGAGCAGAACTAAAAATATTGTTCTATTTCATGATGTAACAGTGCCTACCAAGATTTACACTCTTAAATTACAAATGTGTTTGTTTTTTTATTATAAACCAGTTTTTTGATATGATAGAAGGAGTGATCAATGTTGCTTGGCATGATCAAGTTTTAATGCTAACATAAAAGCTTAAGTACTTTTAATATGTATTATATGTTTTGTTTTGTCTTTCAGAAAGTAGTAAATAGATCAATTAATTAATTTACTTAAACTGTGATTTCTTTCTCGAAGTGTTTAATTTTAAATATATCATTCTGTTATGTTTTTTTCTATACTAGCTTCACAGCAGGAACTTTTGGATACCACAGCAGAAAGAAGATCTGAGAGTAATGATGGTGATGAGGAGCCCCCTGAGCATAAACCTGTCAAACTAAAGAGGAGGCAGGTCATCCATTATGTCAACAGATTGTTGTTCTTATGTTATTTAGCTTGGGAATGTACTTGATAGTTGTGGTGAGGGCTGAAGCATGAGGCTTCATTATGCATTCTTGTGTTGAGCTTCCCTTTTTTTCTGTGAACATGTACATCTATTTTAACCTTACGCTACTTTTTTTGTGTGAGAGCCATTTTATAGTAGTTAGGGCATCAGGCTAGAAATCAGGAGACTTGAGTTCTAGTCCTGTCTTAGGCACAAAGCTAGCTAGTCACTCTCTAGGAAGCGCTAGGAAGGACGCAATGGCACACCACTTCTAAAAAACCTTGCCAAAAAAATTATAGGGACTTGTCCAGACGATGTTCAAGAATCAGACATAATTGTGTATGTGTTTGTGTGATAGATAGATAGATAGATAGATAGATAGATAGATAGATAGATAGATAGATAGATAGATAGATATACACACACACACATATATACACGTAGGAACGTTTGTACATATGTATATATCGTTTTTATTACTATTTTAAAATGAGAGGAAGCCAAATTCAGCAGGTGTTTCCAAGGGCCACAGGCTATCCTCCCCTGGTTTAAGAAGTAATTCAAATATGTTGCAAAAAATATATGTATTTACTTATGAGCGTTACTTTTTATAACTAAATTATTTGTTTTGTCTCTGCTATAATGCACATACTGTGGAGGTAGGAGAAAAATTTTACTGTTTGCTTTTGCAATTTTTATACTATTACAACTATTTAGCCAGTTTTCATTGATATATTACTGCATAATTAAGGAAAACATGACAAACATTTCAACTAGTGTTATCAAATCAAATATCTTTAATGCAGTCTTTGATCAGTATTTGCAATAAAAGAGTACAGTAAACAAGGAAATATTTTAATACAGCAATTTGTAACCGGGAAAGAAAAAATGATTATATATGAAATAGATCTAATTAAGAAGTTTTGTGCAGCTGTACAACTTGGTGAAAATATCTGGACACCTGATCTGTGAATATGGGGTTAGCACCCTTTAAAAAATAATAAAAATAAAATTTATCTGCATCGTCCTCATATTTGGAAATGGTTGGGCCAATCAGAGATGTCTTGGGACACATAGACAGGGCACCATATGGTGGAGAGTTTTTACCTCCTTGCGGCCACAAGGGCAAAGTTTCTGTAAATAAGAGTCCTGTGAAATCTTCCCGCCGGGGAGCTGATGGGAGAGAATTGACAGGTAGGTTGGATTTGGTCACTGCTGATTAGATGAAAGAAATTGTTTTGAGTGAAAAGGTAATTGTTTGAGTGAAATAAATTGCTTTGAGTAATTTCTAATTTATTTTTTTCAATAAGATGCTCTATCTTCAGTTCAGAAGGCAACAAAGATTTACTTTTAATTATTCATCATGTTTTTAATTGTAATGGATATTGTGGTTTCTTTCAAGCCATGAACTAGATGTTGAAGAAAATCCTCAGGATGATTCAGATGGAATTTTCTACCAATTGGGGTTCAAGCATGGCACAGGACAAAAGTAATGTATACTAAAGGTTTTTTTTTTAAATCTTATAGACCAGTGCTACTCAAACTTAGCAATTTGAAGACAGCATGTTGGTTTGGGAATTCTGGGAATTGAAGTCCACATATCTCAGTATTGTCAAATTTGTTTTAGAACTTTCCTAAAATAGCAATGCCTTTAAGTGAAGATTTACCCCAACCCGCAGTGCTTCCTAAATACAATTGACTACTCAGAATTTTTCAATATATAAAATATTGACGTATTTATAATATTGAAGACAATAATAAAATAGTCCAAAGACTGCAGAGAATGAAATGAATGTAAATTATACTAATGATTCTGGCATCTCTTTCAAATCCTTGAGTGAACCGGGGATCAATGTGGGGTTTTTTTTAAGATGCAGAATATATTAAGGCTTTTTAGTACATTATAACATCTACAAACTTGTGATATAGGCTAATAGATATGGCAACTTTAGAGAAGGTCAGAGATCACAGATGGAAAATCTACAGGTCATATGTATATCAACCCAAATATCAAATTCAAATTTCTTTTTCTCTAAGCATGTTTACATGACAATTACTAAGGGACAAAATGTGTGGTGAAATCATTGCAAAGGCTTAAAAAAACTGGTTCATCCTTCAAAACCCTAACTCTGAATCAACTCAGCTGATTTGTATGGTTTTGGAAGTGTTTTAAAGCCAAGATTTAAAGCACCCTTATGCATTTTAAAAATACTGGATTACTTCCATTCTGGCCTCATCATATACTAGCTATAACGCCTGTATCCAAAGTTAGAGTGCATTTAAATAAATTTTAATAAGTAAAAAAAATGCAATTTTGTTTATATTACTCCGTCTCACACGTATCCACACACAAACAAAATATAGGCCATCTTTCTAAATAGTAAAATTTTAACTTCTTGTCTTTAGATACAGAGACATTCCTAGCTTCAGTGAAAAGAAAGTGATTCGTCTTAATAAAAATATTAAATTTAAATCAGAGTTCTTGGACATGCGCAGAACAATCAAGACTAAAAACAAGCATACATATTTTACAGATGAACCTGAAACATTTATGTTGAAGAAAAGTAAGACCTTAAATAAGGTATGTATTGTTTGCATATGTAATATAGTATAGTACACAAAGTACTGTTATTTTTTTATTATAGTAGACTACATTTTCTAATGTTAATGTTTTAACTATTGAATAATATCAGTTATTAAATGATATAAAATATATATTTTCTAGCATATGTTAAGTAACAACATAAAAGATAGCTGAAGGAAAGTTTTAACTTAGGAACTCAAGAAGAAATACTTTCAGTCTAAATGATTACAAGGCTTTGTTCTCAATATAGAATGTTTGCAGACACTTGCAGTGACTTGTGTTATGGCATTCTGCACTACAGGCATTAAGGGAAAAGGTAGAAGTAGCATGTATATAAAAAGTGTATATATTAAAAAGATAATAGCATTTGGAAAGAAAAACACAATGGTGAGGTCCTGGAAACAAGCATGAAACAGAGATAACATTTCCTGTTTCTGATAACAGAGTTAAGTATACAGTGTGGTGAAGATTATCAGTAGATTTGGGAGGGCCTCAGTCTTTGCATAAGTATTCAAATTTTTTAAGGGGGCAGGAAACGCCTTTGCGGCATCTCACAGAGAGCAACCATATCACTGGTAAGATTCTAATAGGATTGTGCCACTATGTATGGAAAGAACCATTCATACCAATATAAGGATTATTTCTGCCCACTTTTTCACTGTCTATTTTGCAAGAAATATTAACAGATCTAAATGTGAGCAGAGGATCCATACACATGAGAACTACTAATTACCAAAAATTTCTATTTCTTCAAGGTAAATTTTTGAAGCACAGTATCTACTAAAGGTAGAATCTTTTTGTTTAAATTTTAAATTTTACAACATAAAGTATTTTTAGGTACAGAAATTCTTGCAAAAAGCAAATGAAGATGTGAAAATTGGATCTGAAGGTAGACTCTATCATACTTCTACCAGCAGTGATTCAGATGAACAGGAAAATGCCTCTCACTCAGAGAAGAATTTGAGTCTCCAAAATTGTGACTTGCTATATCCTAGTTCAGATATCCAGGAACTTGATAGTATTGAAGAAAAAGGCAAAGAAAAGCTGATAGGAGAAGAAGTTCCATTAGGAAGAGAACTCATTCCCCTGGATATTCCAGACTATCTACAAATGGAAACAGAAGGTATGTGGAATTAAAAACAATGTGTATATAGATGTACATAGTTGTATAGTGCAGGGGGTCTCCAACCTTGGCAACTTTAAGATTTGTGGACTTTAGCTCACAGAGTTCCTCAGCCAGCTTTGCTAGCTGAGGAATTCTGGGAGTTGAAGTCCACAAGTCTTAAAGTTGCCACGGTTGGAGACCCCTAGTATAGTGCATAGACAGGAATGTTGTAAGAAAAAAACATAATTTACTAATAACAAATGGTCATTTTCTAGTTAGGTTTTTCTGGGTGGGATTTTCTCTTCTTTTCCATTTTTAAAGTGTCATACTATCCTTACACTTTATACAGCCATTTAAATATCCAATGAATTTATGCTTTCTTACTATAGTAGATGCTAATAATTTAGCACATAACAGCATAGAAAATTCTGGAATATTGTCTTACAAGATGAAGTGAAATTAATTCCTTGGTGTTCTTAAAGGTATTTTTTAAAATGTTTTTCTTAAAAAATGAGTTTCTTTTTTACTTAGGTGAAGCAAATACTATGAAAAAGAAGAAAAATAAAAAGATGCAGAAATGGAAAAACAGAAATGTGAAGTGCCTTCCTCACAAAATAGCCGATGATCCTGAGCTGACTAAATACTGGGCACAACGATATAGACTGTTTTCTCGTTTTGATGAAGGGATTCAGTTAGATAGAGGTAAGTTTATAATGATACTGCAATCTATGACCTAAAAACTAATTTCAAGTTCTCTGATGAATCGATTACTCACATACATAATTGCTGTTTGATGCTGTGGTCATTTTATAGGTTTGCAATTAATGAAAAACTAGTACCTCTTCCTATTTTTGTGACTTATTGTGAACAAGCACCAAACTGGTACAGTTTTTGGTTTGTTTAGTGACCACTCAAAGTTACAACAGCACTGGAAAAAGTGACATTTTTCACACTTAGAACCGTTGCAGCATCTCCACGGGCATGTGATTTACATTTGGATGCTTGACAACTGGTTCATATTTATGACGATTGCAGTGTCCCGGGGTCACTTGACAATCTCTTGCAACCTTTTAACAAGCAAAGTCAATGGGGAAGACAGATTCACCTAAGAACTGTGTTACTCATTTAACAACTGTAGTGATTCACTTAACAAATGTGGCAAGAAAAGTGTTAACATGGGTCAAAGCTCACTTAACAAATGTCACGTTTAGCAACAGAAATACTGGGCTCAATTATGGTTGTAAGTCGAGGACTACCTGTACATATAGTCTGTTCACTTCTCATGAGAAGAAAGTGAGCCAAATACCAGTGTCTTACTGTGATGCTCGACTATGTCAGTCACAGAATTCTCAGCAACATAAGCCAACAAAGGTTAGCATTGTTTCTGTAGTCCAAGACTACGAGAGAAGGGTGCTGGATTCAATGATTACAAGAAACTGCCATGGGAAAGGAAAAACTGATGAGAGGAACACATGAGCTGGGTATATTTGCAGACTTCTTATACATACAGTATGTCAGGAGAACCAGGAATTCTAATTTCTTATTACTTGCCAGTGTGGCTGGCTATTCAGTATGGAACCTAAAAATCTGCCTCCTGGGAATTAAGAGGTTGAGCAAGGGATGCCTTTGTGTGATTCTGCAGGGCAATTTTACACTTGTGTTCTTCATTTATACAACTATGTATGGCTATTCGATAAAATGCAGTTGCACTGATGTAGTTGATTATTTGATTTTGAGGTTCTTTTAAGGCCATATCATAAATATATTAACTGCTTTTTTATTAGAGGGATGGTTTTCCGTAACACCTGAGAAGATTGCTCAACACATTGCAGACCGTGTAAAGCTATCCTTTGACTCTGACATAATAATAGATGCCTTTTGTGGTGTTGGGGGAAATGCTATTCAGTTTGCCTTGGCAGCAAAAAGAGGTAAATTCTTTAACTTGGTTTGAACTTTACTAGATATTTCATAGCAGCAATAATGGATTGCTAGTTCAGGATAAGTATTATTCCCATTTAGTGTTTCTCAACCTGGAAACTTTAAGATACTTGGATTTCAACTCCCAGAGTTCCCCTGCCAGCATTCTAGCTGGGGAATTGTGGGAATTGAAGTCCAGGTGTTGCCCTGTTTTAATTGTATTTAAATGTAAAAGATCACCCTTCAAAATTTTTCAGTTTATTAATCTATTCTGGTTAAACAACTACAGATGTAGGCAATAACTGTAAATATATTTTAGCTACAGCTAGGCTAATTACTATTTTTCTAGAAAGTATCTGAAATTTTCTATTTCATGGATTTTTTTTAAGCTGCTAATATTTAAAATTGTTTCATCTTTTCAGTAATTGCAGTTGACATTGACCCTGTGAAGATCCAACTTGCTCACAATAATGCCATGGTTTATGGAGTGGCAGACCAGATAGAATTCATATGTGGTGATTTCATGAAGCTGGCATCCAGTCTGAAAGCAGATGTTGTGTTTTTGAGTCCTCCCTGGGGTGGGCCTGAATATGCTGCTGCAGAAATCTTTGATATTCAAACAATGATTTCTCCTGATGGATATCCTTTTTTTTAAATCATTTTGTTGTAACCCTAAAGGTAAAACTGATATTATTTTCCTTTGAGTGACAAAGCTCTATATTTTAACATTAGGCTGTAATAGTACAGTGGTTAGAATGCAGTACTGCAGGCTACTTCTGCTGACTGCCAGCTGCCAGTTTGATTTTCACAGGCTCAAGGTTGACTCAGCCTTCTGTCCTGAGGTCGCTAAGATGAGAACCAGATTGTTGTGGGCAATATGCCGACTGTAAATTGCTTAGAGAGCTCTGTAAAGCATTATATAAGCAGTATATAAGTTTAAGTGCTATTGCTAGTGCTATTTGTTTCTAATCAACAGTGTTCTTTAATGGAATTAAGGATATTAGGTGTGATCTTTGTAGCTTAAAAAGAAATTTGTATAATTCTTGTTAAAAGTGGCAAAGCAGATGATAAAGTTGCAGATGATAAAGTTGATATCTGTGTACCAGTGGGAAGAGGTTTCTAACTTTAAGAGAAGTGAACAATGTGGTAAATAAAAAGCCATATACAAATAAAGAAAAATATTTGTAGCTCAGGGTTGAAATGGGTCTTTGGTGTGCTCTGATGATATTACCTAGTTTGGGTAATGAAATGTCTGCAAGAAAACAACCAAGCTCAGATAGCATCAAGGACACCTCAAAAAGTCACAAAACTTCTTTTTGTTTGCTTATTATTATAATAGATATCAAAGGAAGTATCAGTAAGATTTTTTAGTGTATTTTTAATCATTTCTCATGGAGGTTTTGCATTCATTATGTGAATTACAGTATTTGAAGCTGTCTAATTTTGTACAAAGTTTTGAAAAATGAATTTTAAGTCATCTGAAAGATTCGTATGTTTGATTTTAAGATTATCAGATTTAACAGTTTTTGTTCTTACAAAGTTGCACATTTTGCATACTGTATAGTAAGTTCTATCTGTAAAGTAAAACAAATAGCATTAATAGCATTAAATCAGCTCATAAAGCTGAAAGATTTCAGATGCTATGCAAATCTTACAATGAACCGCTATTATTAGCAGTGTAATAATATTGTCCAGATTAGCATGCTTCAGTTTTGTTTTAAGTAAGTCCTTTATTGGAAATCAGGCTATAGAAACAAACAAACAAACAAACATGGTAGAATGCACTAATTCATTTCAGAATGCAGTATAATGTCAACGAAAATGAGGTAGAAAGAATGGAAATAAAACATCTCTATCATAAGGAACTTATAGAAATTATTGTTGTTGAGCTAACTTAACCATTCCAAGCTGATAATACCTGCTCTTTCAATATGGGTTAATTCATAGGTCCCCATCAGTTAAAAAGGAAGCAAGTTCAAAAGCTGGTTTTTCCATTCTGGCTCAGTTTTCTATTTCTATTTCTTGAACAGATGAAAAATGCAATAAATCCTCCCAAGGGTTATTCAGTAAAAATAATTTTTAAAAAAAATTATCTCACCCCTTATCTCTGAAAAAAAACACGTTTTTTTGCATCTTGTTTAAAGCCTTTATGACTTTTCTTTCCTTTCCCCCTTTCTTCTCCATTCTAACTTTTTGACCCCCCCCATCTCTCCAATTTCACTCTCTTAATCTTCCCTCTCTGTTGTATTTCCCTTTTCTGTTGCTTCCTAACATCATATCGCTTTTTCATCTCCTTTTTCTTTTTCTTGGTTGCTTTTTTAAGTTCTAAGTTCATCTTTTCCTTGTCCCCCTTCCGCTTTTCTTCCTCCACTAAGTGTGTTTGTCCATTAAAGATGGCTTCTTCTCCTTAATCCCAGCTTTCCTGTATTTCTTGATAGGTAGAAATCGCCATTTCCAAAAAGCGAAAGATAGATCCAAAAGAGCCCTTATCTTCTTTTTTCAGTTTTTGAAATTCCATTTGTAGTCCTTCAAAAGATAATGCCATTTTTTTTTCTTTTTTAACGCATCCCTAATGTCTTTAGTCCCTTTTTTAAAAAAACAAAATTTGACAGAGATCTCAAAGTTACAAAGCAAACCAAATCAAAACAAACAGTTTCATTTAGCACTTTCTTCTTTCTATATTTTCACCTCCTGGGGTAGAATTCAAATACACACTTCCAAGATGATCTTCCAGAAGTCTTAATGTTTTTAATCCTGTTCTTATAGGCTCAAAGCAATCTCCTTCAGTACAATCTTATAATAAGTCTTTATCTCTTCCCTTCCCCTTGTAAAAAATAAAAAGAGTTTTAAGGTTTTTTTTTTAAATCCAATGTCCATAAATCCTTTATCCCTTAACTTTAAATTTCAAATTGAGTTACCTTCTGTGCCCAAGTAGATTTTCCAGATCTCCCTCTGCTATTCCTATGGGGAGGGAGAGTTAAGAAAACAAAAATTTCCCCTTAACAGCTTTAACCGCAGCTTTCCAGTCTTCTTTGGGAAACAATGTATCCTCAGGCAATTCAAACAGTTCAGTTTCCAGGGTAATTAAGAGTTGTTATTGTCTCGGCTCAGCCAGATTTTCACTTCCTCCTGCATCCTCCAGCACAAATCATACCCGGCTGCAGGCTTCTTTGTGACGGCCATCACTGACCGCCGCTCCACCACCTTGGGAAAAAGGGGGTTTTCCGGCTGGGGAGGGGGTCTGCGACACCCCCAAAGCCCCTCTCTCTTCGGCTGCCTCTACAGGGCAGCCATATCCCCCATTTGGATCAGGGGCACCTTGGCAGCAAGCATAGCAGGAATCGCAGACAAGCGAATTCCTGCTGGTGCCGAAGCCACGCAAAACCGGAAGTCCAGTAAAAATAATTCTTATTTAGATTATGATTAGATAAAAATATTTGGAATTTAGTTTTTATATGTGGAAGGTTGTATATTTAAGAAAGTTGTTTTGCTGAAAGAACCATTGCAATATAACATTTGGTTTTTTTCTTAACACAATTTTACATTTGAAATTTTTAACCTGTCCCAGAAGATTACCAACAACATTGTTTATTTTCTTCCACGTAATGCTGACATAGATCAGGTGAGTTATAAATTATAGATAAAAAGAATACATTTAGTTAGAAATTAAAGTGTAAATTAGTTTTCTGGTCTGTTTGTAAATTTGTATAATGTGATGTTATTTTTCTTGTGTTGTTTTTTTTTAACATACTTTACAGAGGTTAGGATGTATGCTATTCAGAATCATTTGCGGATTGATCTATAAATTCATTCAACTAAACAAAATAAATTTTCATCTTTCTTGGTAATTATAGCCAAGCTTCTCACTGTATTTCTTCTTGCCTCTATTTCAAAACTTCAGTAGGGAGATGGAATTGGCTTTCTCTTCAGAACTATTATGAAATTCCAAGATAATGTAGATTGCCTAATCTTGGTATAAAGTATATAACCGGTAGTGTACGTGTCTATTTTTGATGCAGAACAAGTGCTTATTTTTCACATTTTACACCAAACAGAATCAAGGTAGAGTTATTTTGAATCTCTTTGACTTTCAAAATTCTTGCATATTTTGTCCTAAAGGTTCTAAAGACTTGTATTCCTCTACTAAACTAACTTTTGCACTCCCTACACTCACTACTTACACTTTAGAAAAAGACTGGGAAGAATGGTAAAACTGAATGGCTGTGTTTTGAGGTCTGTTCTATGTCTGTCATCAACATTCCCTATTTGTGACATATGTAGCATTGACTTTCCAGTTTTGTTATAGCTTAAATTGTAGACATGTAAATATCCTCCTGTGAGTTGTCAAAAACAAAACAGTTATTATCCGGAATTAAAACATAGCTTGGTATGTATACTTCTGGTTTTTTTTACAGCTATCAAAACTTGGTTTCTTTACATTTCCACTAGAGGGAGTAGCAATTCCAAAAATATATAATGTGAAGATTTATTATATTTTAAAACAGAATAAATGGACTGTTCAGACCATGTTTTGACACATTTGGAGCAAAACTGGTTGGGGTTAGATAAATGCTAAAACCATGAGAACATTTGCAGGCACTGTAATACATGTTTAACATAAATTAATTTGTTTTAAAAGTTCAGCGATGTAGTGCTTTAGTAGATAAGGAGTATGAAACTCAAGTTCTGTCCTATCCTGAGCACCAAAACTCAGTAGATAACTTTGGGCCACTCACTCTTGGTTTGTTGTTGTCGGAAAAAGTAAGAGAAAGCAGTGTCTACACTGTCTGGAGTTTCTGAAATTGTTGGGATAGCTGATAGTGAAGCAGAATCGCATTCCATGCTATAAAACTGTTATTTAAATGACAATTTATTCACTTTGATCAAGCCTATCAAATGAAAGAAATGTGTAGTTCATTGCAATCCCAGAATAGATAGTAATGGACTCTAGATTATTCTCTAGGATCTTGAAATTTTTCAAGTTTGTATAAAATTTAGTAAAACCTATTGAGGTTATAGCTTCTGTACTGTAATTACAAAATTTACAGACAAATCAATATTTTATTAAGACCAACAGCCAAAAACTTTGACAATCAGAAGTTACTAACATGTTAGTACATAGGTTAAATTGAGTATGTCCCATTACTTAAAGCATTATTGCTCCGACGCAAGCAGTAATTATAGCCAGTTCTCTTTTTGCAGAAGTGCAGATGATTGTGAAAATGTTTTATGGGAAGCTTCCATAAAGAAGTTTACAAGATTCAAGACCTTGAAATCAGCAATTGTGGTCTTAGATCATTTCATAAGTGTTAATACTTTTGATTTTATTCATTGATTAAATGTATGTAGTGCTATTATTATACAATTCTCAATGGTAGACACGCATAAAATATCCACAGAACAAAAAGACATAATCAGAAATAAAAACAACTGGTGTAAAATCAAAAATAGAAACACATAAAAAGAAAATTCACAAGATGGTATTACCTTCATTAAATTTAAAAGGAAGCCCTCCAGAAGACCATCAATGTCAGAGCAAATTGAATGTCCACAGAAAGGATGTTCCACACAATGAGAACCATATTGGAGAAACAGCTAATCCTGGCCTAGTGCCCTACTCTGTCAACTTGCCAAGTGATGTCTGAGAAAGGTGAATTGTAGTTAGAGAGGCTGTCCTGGAGCCATATATTGCTTTATAGGTCAAAACAAGCATTTAAAATTGCATGTGGAAACCAGGAAATCCTGGTTATCTTTGTAAGGCCTGCAGCAAAATTATAACATGCTGCTGGCACAATGCTGTTGCATTTTTGCTAATTACCTTTAAAGGTAGGGTAACTAAAAATGCAACTTCATAATAACAGGAACATGAGTTACTGTTGTGAATTACTTTCCAAGAGGAATGCTGCTTCATGCTCTGGGGCCCCAGATGGACTGAATCCCCTGAACTCCCTACTAGTTGTCTATTCTGTGACTGTAAAAAGTGGATCACCAGTTAATATGTAAAAGTGTAATATTAATAATTACAACTTGAAATGAACTCCATTATGAGTTAGAAGAATAGAACTACATAGTTTCTACAACACTCATAAGCTAAAAATAAAAAGCATATCATTTAAGTATAATCAAATTGCTTAATGCAGAAATAGATAATCAGGATCTTGAATGCTTTTTTGCTGCCCAAATTCTTTTTATGGGCCCCAGAAACCCCTCAGACCACGCTTGTGGAAATTCAACAGCATGTTTCCAACCATTTTAGAAAGGAAATATTGTACATATGGTAACATAAGCCCTAAAATAGGATTAATGTCCTTAAAACCAAAATACTTATATGTGCTATGTCACTCCATATATGTTTATACATTATTGCATCTGCTAGCAATTTTGAGACTTCAGTCCAATTTATTTGGTGGGAAAAGCTATCAAATAGAATAAAATTTTGTTGACTAAACATGCAGGAACAATTGAGTGCAGTTATCTTTTGCACTAAGAATTGAGTAATACTGTACATAATTTCTCTAAAAAGAATTGTGTAATACAGAAGTTCCCCTTACAGTATTAAATGTCAAAGTTCAGTGACCTGTGAAGAATCCTGAATTATAAAGTTACAGACATTCTCAATATAACTCTCCTAGTGGTATTGTGTGATATATATCTTATTGACACAAGGAGCAGGAGAGTAACTACTGAATAGCTAGCTAGTGGTCAGTATTCTATAATCCGGTGGTACAATTACCTGGCACAACTGAGATTTTAGTTTAGGCTGCACTTACAAATAATGGGCATTCATAACGGCCCAATAGTTAAAATGGCTAGGTACAATTTACACAGTTTCAGCAGTTCAAATTAAGGAAGTTTTTCTGAGTTTTGTTTAAGGTAATAATGTAAAAGTCACTAAACTTTTATTGAAGCAACAACAGCACATACACAAATAGAACAATTTAAGGAGGCTCAAGATAGTGTGGCATTTTATGATCACTTGTGCCTTCAGTAAGAATTCTGGAATGGATGGACCATCACAGAGAAAGTCTATATGGATGCTAAGAGTCAACACAGATTTGCTGGCACTTGAGAATGAAAATATATCTTCCCAGAACCTGACAGTGCAACAAATAATTTCAGATATTGTTTAAACTTTGAATCTGGAATTTTTCTTTGGAGATTTTTTTTTGTTTTGTTTTAAGCAGTTTTTTAGATGACCGACTACTTCTACTTTTCCATCCCAGGGTAATTGTGTGAAAAGAATCACACAACTTATTTTAAAAATAATATTCATCTCTTCATCACTCTTCATAGCTAGATTTTATTTTTAATAATCATTTAAACAGAAAGTTCAGTGCATTTAAACTTGTGTTTAAGTCTTAAGAGAAGAAAAAGTAAAAATTGTCATGTAACAAAATGTAAAATACAAAAAAATCAGAATTATTTGGTCTTTCATACATTTGACTGTAAACAAAATTTGAAAGAAACTCTTCTAAGTAGTAATAATGGAAGTGGGAAATAATACAATGAATATATTCTACGCTGAGTAGTTTTTGTACTAAATAGAAATGTTAATAATTTTATGAACATCAATAAATTGTCATAGATAGTTCTTAACTTTCAAACAGTTCAGCAAAATTCCATTTGTGTTGGCTGATTTGTCATCCTTTTCCTCCCCCAGATCCTTTGATGAACTTATTGGTCATTGAATCTTTTTAAATTCTAATTATTTAGCTATTATAATATATTGTACCAGTTAATCCCTTAATTACATAATGTATACAGAAAATACTTCGGTGTACAATGTGTAATTAATTTATAATATTATTTTATTTATCCTGTATTTCCTGAGTAGATACTTTCTAAACTAATACTTTAGCAAATCTTTGGGCTTGGAGTTTTCAAGTTTTAATGCTTTGGATTTTATATCTTTTCCAAGTCTTTCTTGCCTATCTCTTGCCTCTTTCAAAATTATTTTGTGTGTGTTTTTTTTTTTTAAAAAGCCTTCATGGTTTTTATATTTCCTGCTTCAATATATTACTTCTTGTTTTTTGGTTTCCTTCTGTGGGACTGACTGGATGCTGAAAAGGCAAATGTTTTTTTTCCCCTTTACAGAAAGATAGGGGTTGGGGAAAATCTATTTTGACTATATTCTTGCACAAGGATCTTTTGTGACATAGATGGGAGTTGATACGTGCCAGATGACATCAGAACAAACATAAAATGCTGAACACATTAGCACCTGGGTATTTCCAACAACTTTTGCAGCCAGATTGAGCTTTCATATTCTAGAAGGAAAGTCTATATACTGTATAAAGCACTTGAATATTGAAAGGACAAAAATTAATCAGAATATTTTGTAGCCTGGACCTTTGATGTGATGTGCTGCTATTTTTACAGCAGGTCTGAAAAAACCTGAAATAAGGGTTAGGGATGAACAGACAAAAAGTGGAAGGGAACATAAATTTCTCTGTCTTATTTTTACCACTTTTGATTTTTTTAAAATTGTCTTGTCAGCATGTTTGGGAAGAGGGAAAATATTTGGTGCAAGTAAAGGAGAATATTTGTAGTTCAGGGTTGATATGAGGAAAATATTTTTACCAATGACCAGTTATTTCTTGAATAGGATTTTGAAATCAGTGATTGTCTATCCATTTATTATAAGTTTGGAGTAAGTTCATGCTAAAAGAGATGCTGGGAAAAGGCATTATGGAAAGTTATGTAACCCTAATTCTAAAATTAAATTGCTGGTGGAAAAATGTTCCGCTTGGTAAATAATAAAGTATTACTGAAACTTATACTAGGGGTTTTCCCATAATAAATGCAACTATATCTCAAATGTCTAATTTTCTGATACTGATTTTTTTTTTTACAGGTAGCTTCCTTAGCTGGACCAGGGGGGAAAGTTGAAATAGAACAAAATTTTCTGAATAACAGATTGAAGACCATAACTGCTTATTTTGGAGATTTAATCAGACAAGGTGTATCCTGACTTATTTATTAGTAAGCTGTTTATGGGATAAAAGAGATAATCAAATTGTAATGTATCTTTCCTTTTTTTTACTTTTATTGTCAGTTTTTTATTGCAAAATGTTCCATGTTGTATTGAACTTGAGAAAACAGTGGTTTAAAATGTTTGTCACAAACATCAATAAAATATTTTATATTTTATTATTTACATTATAATATATTAACTTAAATATATATTTTGATAGTAAAAAGATGAGAATCAATTGAAGCAAGACTCTGTGGTTCCAATCTTACATTACTGAAATTAATCTATTTGTTTCTATCCTAATAAGCCATTTTAAATTTGGCTATGAAAAGTTGAAAAAGAGAGGAACCTGCTTTTTTCAGGCAGAGTGGAAGGAAGTTATTTAAGAACTATTTCATTTCATACACCTTTGAAATACTGCATCAATTGCTTTTCCTCATCAAGTGGTCTGAGTAATGTAAAAAATTATGGAGTAATTTTATCTATATTACCTATGAATGACAGTTGACTGGGATAAAAGAAATTAACTATATATAACATATATACATTTCACAAAAAAATTAATGAAACATTCATTTACAAATACATTGATAATTCAGTTAGCAACTGTAATTGGGACCAGAAACTCCATTGCTAAGTGATGTGATTGTAAAGTAAAAATATGCATAACTGCACAAACATACAACAGAGTTCTGGTTGTGGTCATTAAGTGAATCATACAACATAATATGACCATGACTTACACTTTCCTGCTGTCTTCCTCTGACTTTTATCAGATGCCAGAAGTGATGTCACAAAGGGAAATCACAAGATCATGGATGCTGTAACAGTCATCATTATGTGCTGGTTCTCAAGCAGTCAAGTTATTATCACATGTGCACTGCAACAGCTGAAACTTCGAGGACCAATCTCCTTATTCAGCACTATCATAATTGCAAATAATTGCAAAACAAGTGGTCATTGTTCTGACCAAGGCTTCTGAGACCGTAATTACACACACGCTTAAAACAAGTCTTGTTTTATTGCAACACTGGGAATTATTTTCATTCCCAGCTGGTAATGAATCTCAAATCAGTCCCATGAGATAAGTACCCACCTTTCTTTCCTGTGAAGTGCTACCAATAATAGAACTGTCCAATGAACTAGAAAAGAAACTAACTGAAGTACAAAGAGCTTCAAGAATGAATCTGAACTGAACGAACTACTTTGCTTCCTGCAAAGGTTTCATCATCTTTGTCCTTTATACCTTCTGGGACACCTTACTCCTGAGTTTCTCCTTTTGTTTTAGCAGCTCTGCGCACACACATACTGGGGATAGGTTCCCCTGGGTCCTCTGCCTCGCTACTTTCAGATTCCAGAGACAGCACCACCCCATTCCCAGATGGTCCTGGCCCCATCTCTGCATTGGATGCAGGACCCTCGTCTGAGTCCTCTCCAGACTCCCGGACTGGTCCCCATTCTTCCCAATTGTCCGATTCTGGTGCCGTCTGCACCAGCTGCCGGCGAACCACAACAGTCACTGTATAAGGACTGCCTGCCATTTTTACAGTAGACTGAGTGCTAATAGCATTATGGATGAGAGAGTAGAAGAATTCTTTAGGTTTCTTCAGGTTTTTTTCAGTGTGGTCACAAAGTTTAGAAAAATACATATCTTTTCAGAGCAAATACTAAAAGAAACATTTAAGCAATAAATACTAAGCATTTATAGTAGTTATGGAATATATAGTTGAAAAAGAGAAATGGAATAGTAAAAAGAAGAAATAACTTTGCTTAAGGAAAATTCTTGGCCAGAACAGAAACATTCCTAGAAACATTTTGAAACAGTTCTTAACTATATGAAATTGATCCAATTACAGACAGGTAATTTGTCCCAGCTTCTGCTAACCTAGCAGTTTGAAAGCATGTAAACATGGTTTGATATAAATGGAGGACAAGGAGAAAAGCTGTTCAGCTTAAGACTCCTTAGTATATTTTTGAAAGAAATAATATTTTAGGTAGAAATTACAAATTAGCTGCAGTAGTAATTTTAATTTACAAGTGCTCAGGTTTGTGGTGAAAGAAATAAGTAAACCAAAATACTGATGATTTAAATGTTTTGATAAATCATTCATCATCAGCCATTGTCTGTCCACTGCAGGATGAAGGAATCTTCTGCATGTTTCCAACACATATAATCCAGAGTTTTCTTTTGCCAATTGGGCCCACAATACTTGTTAATGTCATCAATCTATCTTGTTTTAGGTCACTTTCATGGACACTTTTTTTATCAAGTGGGATCCATTCCATGACTGCCTTGGTCCACCTGCCATCACTTCTTGCTATGTGACCATCCCATTTCCGTTTCAATCCTTTTGCTCTCTTGGTGATATTGTATATTTTAGTTTGTTCTCTAATCCGTGTGTAGGTCTCCATCTTGTAAAACCGAGCCTGCATCTTTCTATGGTCCTTTGCGCCACTCTTAGCTTTTCTATCAATTGTGCAGTTTGTATCTATGTTTCACTGGCATACACTAGAGCAGGTAGCACACACTGATGGAAAACTTTTCTCTTCAGGCATGGAGGGAGATTCTTGAAAATTATGCTTAGCTTGCCAAATGCCTGCCAACCACATTTAACACCCCGTTCAATTTCCTCTGTTGTATCACCTTCCATTGAGATCCATTGGATAAGGTATATGTAGTGATCTACTGTATCTAATTCTTCTCCAGATACATTTTTTTTACTTCTCTGGTGAATTTATTAAACAACCTGACTCTTTTTCATTTTTATTTTTAAGCAAAATGGTTCTGTTTTGTGCAGCTTTTGTATGTCTTTTTGTAGTTCTTCTGGGTCTTGTGAGAAGAGAACAACAACATCTTCAAATTTCAAGTGATTTAAACATGTATCATTGATTTTTATTCCATCTTTTGCCCAGTCTAGTTTGTGAAATACTTCTTCAAAGCAGTCTGAGAAAGGGATAGGTGATATTGTATCACCTTTTCAAATACCTCTTTCTGCATTGATTTCCACTTTAAGATCATTAAGGTAAATTGTTGTCTTAATAGCTAGCATGTATTAATATCACAAGATTTTTCAGATATACTGTAGATATTTTGAACATCTTAAGAAGATTACAACTTGAGGTCCTTTGATAGAATACTCCACCACCTAAATCTCTTGTACATTAAAAATATTATAGGATTATATGTTAAATTTTGCATATAAAGATATATGGTTATCTTTAAACCCTTTGCAAATATTTTTTCATTCTATATTATGGTTCTTGACTAAAATGTTTCCCGTATCTCAATCATTAATTGAATAGATTAGCATTATATAAATATTACTGTAACAGAACATGATTCAATAAAATTATTTCAAGAAAGAACCAAGGCATTTTTTCTAGATAATATTTGAACATATCTTTATTAAAGGATTTATTTTTTATAAAGATGCAGATTTGAAGAATTATCTTAAAAGTAAACATTTTTGTTATGACTGCATTGTGTCTACTTCACAGCAAAGAAAAATGAAACAAAAATAAGTGGGCAGGGAATATTATTTGGATATTATAATACAAAAGTCTAAGTGCTATTGCTACTGCTATACTGCTGTCAGCTAATGATATAAATATCACTATTTTTAAATAAAACATGATGCTACCTCAATCAATTTTTCTCAACTGGAATACTAAGACAAAGTTAAAGAAGAAATCAGTTCGTAAACAATAAAGCCATTAATTAGATTATGCCATTATCATGTTATTTAACTGCAACTATAATCAAATGAAAGATACAATTATTTCTATGAAAAGACCAATTGGAATGCTTAGCTAAATGTCTCGTATGAGACATTGGGAATTCTTTCTCCCTTCAACTGGGCTTAGATACTTGATTTTGAAAGCTGATAAAAGTACTGCTGTTTTTAAGCTATTTTCTTTTTCAATATGCAAAAATACTAACTGCATTTAGGCTATAAACAATAACCATCCTACACATCATTCAGTTTTATCAAATTTTCTAGAGCAGCTTATAGTCCTTTATTTTCCCTTTTGCTGTCTTGTTAACTGCCGGAATTTTCAAATGAAATGCATCAGTGACTTTATACCAAGGCCTAAAAAGAACAGAGAGGGATTGTGTGGCTTTCTTCAGCATACTGAAATAAAAAGTATCTTCCGTGTTAAACTATTTTCTTCATGGATCTTTGATTTGCAGTTAGAAAATTCAAACAGACAAAATGAAAGTAGGTAGATTTTGACAAATTGTTTTGTCCAAACAGTATATAAGTAATGCTAATTGAGATAGTTAAATTAGAATTGGGAGCTGCCCCTTTAATAAAGAAACTTTGTATGGAAGCTTTTGTAAAGTTACCTGTCTGTCTTTATATTCAGCCAGCCAATTAAAAGACAGAACAGATAACTCTACAAAGGCTTCCATACAAGGTTTCTTTATTGGTTCACAAGGCATCCTCAAATATAATTCACAGTTACGTTGAGATTCATCTTAATGTCCAATTCTTTGCACAGATGACTTTATAGTGTCAAAGAAGAGTGATCTTTCATCCCATAACGAAGGAGCAAGGGGGTGAGACACCAGCATGCTACTGGGGTCCAGGAAAGAGTGAAGGAAACTCCCCCAACCCAACTAAGGGTAAATTCAGTGAACAATCAGGATTACAGATGTGACCACATGACATGAACTACATTTCCCAGGATGCATTAACTACATGTACCATGAGGCATTCCTTTAAGGGGGCAGCTCCCAATTCTAACTTAACTATCTCAATATAAATGCTAAAAGAAACAGTAAGTTTCCAATTTGAATTTATTTTGAGTTTTAAGACAAAATCGTAACAAGGTAAATGATACAGCATGTCTCTCTCTTTTTTTAGGTTCCTAGGTGCACCCAAATTTGTGCCCATGTTTTTTCCTTCTATGTCTGGGAAGGAGAGGAAACATGAAAAGTTTTAGATAGTAAAATGGTCGCTTTAGAAGCGTGTGATCCCTCAAGTTCCTCCCAATTATTGAGCACACCCACTCATAGCCCAGGTGCTGAATCTGTTGCATCTTGTTGAGAAAGACTAGTCAGGAAAGGAAGTCTAGTACAGGAGAATTGACTGAAACACGGTTCCTAGGCAGAGCTGTTTTGAAGCAGCACCTTTTGAAGGAACTGATCTTTCTTTGCTGTGGTTTCACTTCCCATTTTCTGCAGGGCAGAGAGAGAAAGCACTAGAGGGGGAACTGGCTTCTATGTGGCTTCCAAGTAACTTGGTGCCTGAATCAAAGGAAGGTTCTTCCATTTCTGCTTTAGCCAGTTCATGTCTGTGTATTCCTTGTTTCCTAACATTATTTGTGGATGTAACTTCACAATGATTGTAGCACAAGTAATGTTTTTTACTTGATAACAAGTTAGAAAATCTGGTGTCCTTTATGGCGATGACTTTGTTTTGCTTTCAGGATATTGTTAAAGCAGTTTCACAACATGAGTGTAAAAAAATTGATGTGGTGTTTTATGTGAGCATTTCATCTTATACAGAAGCCGTTTGTTTTGAGGTGCTAGCTTTTGTTTTTATGTTTTTACTTTTCATTTTTGTGTGTCCTCTTTTCCTCTAATTTTAAAAAAATAGAATTTGGAAGATAAATTTGCTATAATTAAAATATGTTTATTTTCTATCAAAACTCATGTATATACAGTATAGTTAGTTTATAGCTATTTTGAGAGCATTCTAAAGCAGCAACACTGATAAAAGTGGCAACTAACTCTTCCAGGCCTATCAGGTTCACAGAACATAAGAACTGAAGCAGAAAGAAGTAGCAGCAAGGAAATGCGAAAATTAGGAAAAAGCAGAATTCAGTCTTCTTCCATTATCCACGTCATAGTAAACTTCACTTGATGTGAGCTGTATAGTTATATTCAGAAGAAAAGAATAAAGAGTATTTCCTCTTGCACTAAACAGGTCAGGGAATACCGACTTCTAAAGCAAAGAAGCAGGGTGATATAAATTAAACTGTCAGAAAATCCATACTTGATCATTAAAATGTTTAATACAATTAAATATTGCAGAAGTCCCAGCTAACTCAACAAACTCATACTGTCAGTTACCAAAACTTCAATTCAGAATGTGTGGCAGAATACAACAAATCGTCCTTGAAAATATTGTAATCAAATGAAGATTATCTTTCATTAAATGCCTGAAAGCTTTTCAATTTACTTAGTGTGTTATCTTCAAATATTTTTGTTCCTATACTTGCTTTTTTTTATGTTTTTATCATTTAGCATTATCTGTTAAGCCATTATTATTCTATTACTTATTTCCTTATGAAAAACCTCACCTCAAATAACCCTCTGGAATATTTGTTTACAAGAAATTGCTTGTTTCTTGGTACCAATGTGCAAGTGAGAAAAATAAATGTATTTCCTTGAAAAGTATACTTCCTTATAAAAAAAAATGTGATTTAAAATGCATGAGATAATCTGTTTAAAAATTAGTTAACATACATTTCTGATGCAAGAGCTAAAAAACTACTTTTGAAAAATAATTTGCGCTTGTGGTATCATGTAGTATTTTCTCCCTTTTTAGGTAATTGGAATATGTGCTGAAAATATCAGAAGAATGTTGTACCTTGGCTGACACTCATGATCCTTGTCAGCGGGGGATGGTCTCTCTTCTTTAGCCAACTACTTTCAACAAGTTGAGAGGCTGAGGACAGTGGATTATTTTAGGCTCACATCCTATATCAGCACTTTTTTGCCACTGACATTAATTCTTGAGTGAAAAGTACTGAAGTTTTCAAATAAAGCATTATTTAGATAATGCTTCTTCCATGTCTGTGGCCTGGAGGAATTCTCTTCATCTCCCCCTCCCCCAAAATCACATGTTCATACAACATAGCATTTTGAATATGAGATATGAACTAGAAGTATCAGTTTGTTTTAAAATCAATTAGAAACTTAAGTGCTACTTTGCCCTGTGAATATAGCCCTTCGACACTATTGGTTTCTCAAGATTTCAGAAAGGAATTTCTCCCAATTCTAAATGGAGAGATGAAAGTGTTATCTTCAAATTACATATCAAAGATGCAACTCTTACTTTCTTTCAATGATTGTTCAACCTTGACTTCTAGCAGCAGAGCATAGATACAATTCAATTTACTGTATGTTAGTTTAAATACCTTTTTCTGTAATTATCAGTTTTATGAGTAAAGTGAGGGCTATTCAGGGGCGGAATTAGTTTTCTATGAATGTAAATAAAGAATAGACCATCAGATTTGCAAATTTTAGCCTTCATGTAGAATTGATTTCAGCTGATTAAATTGTGGTTGCTACAGCCATATTGTCAACTCACTACAAATACAGTTAGTGCTTATGTAGCAACTACAGTTTGGATCTTTTGCTTCTTTTTTTTGGTTTTTTTTTTGTACCATTTCTTCAGATGAAAAGTTGTACCATTTCTTCAGATGAAAAGTTACAAAGAATCTGAAAGCTTGCACACTTTTATATCATTTTATCTTGCTTCTCAGCTTCTATAGGCCATCAGACCTGGAAGTGCAAAATCCTTGACAATTAGATAGCTCTAGACATTGCTGTAGTCTAATAGTCATCCAGTCTTTTGCCTGTCGAAGTCTGATAGACCTAGCTATGATTTATGAATGCACATTACACTGAGCATACAGAATAAAAACATTTCTAGCAAGTGAAATTGGAAAAATATTTCATTTTCTTAATCATTTTCATTTTCTTAATCGTTTAGCTATACTTCACCTATTAGCCATTTAGAACTAGTCTGTGTTGCTCTGGGAAAGCCCAGGATTACACATACATAGATTTTGGATCCCAGTTGCATAGTCCAGTACGATGGCTTGGTTAATACTTTATGTTAAGCTTTGACATTATTCAGTTCAGTTTAATGCAATGTCTGAATCCAAAAGATAATTGGCTTGACAGATAATAGGATCTAATGATGGCTTGCCATGGTCTGGCAAGGATGTATAATTTTTGCAGTTGGTGATCTACTTTCTGACCAGTAACCTTCTCCAGCATAGAATTCAACATTGGCACATGCTACCATGACTAACAATCTATATATAGGACTAGTGGCCCTAGTATTTATTCTTATGAAACCAAATTTGATATCTGGGTTTCCATAGTTATGAATTAATGGTGGGATTAAGCAAAGTTTTTTTATATCACTTCAACTGGCACTGCATGAATTAAACACAAAGACTAATACAAAGTTATACAATTGTGAAACAAATGTCAATAAGGATTTAAAGGTTTATTCTGTTTTACAATCTGCATATCAACAATGGAATGTTGAATCACTAGAGAGAACTAGCACTTGTTGGTTGATGTGTCCATAGTGAAGTCATTTCAAATGGCAAATAGGTCCTCTTATCCAGGACGACAACGAAACACACATAGAAGCAGCACTTCAAACAGCAATAAGCACCCCACAGAAATGGACAGTCAATATGTATAATATAATTTAAGCTTAATAAGTGCAGCTGATTAACAGGTATCTGCTGACAAACAGCTCCTTAAAGCTATAATATCCTTTTGATAGATAACATTTTCAATTCAGGTGAAGATCTGTATGTCAAGCCTGAAACTGACATAAGTATAGCCATTTTAGTTAGTCTAAGTATATATTGTTTTTCTTACTTTCTCTGTGGTAATCATGGGGGAAAGGGTTTCGGGCTTGTCACATTCCTAAGTGGGGAGGAGTGAGATAAAGAGAGTTGTTTTGGCTAGGTGATTATCCTTCCCATGGGAAAACAAACTGTCCTTGCTTGGGCCCCTTGAGGTAGAGATTTATGACATTAAGCAAAGTTGAATTACTTCTATTGGAGAATATGACTTTTGGGGGTAGTTTCTAACTTGTAATATTGTGGGGTAATTCCGGGTTGTGTCAGATCCGGAATTACCATGGACTTTGCCAATTTAATGCTTTCCTAAATAAAAGAAATCTTTTTTGAAGATGGACTTTGTATTTTTCTTTTTAAATGGATTTCATCACTTGGAAAC
>BHEV01072952.1:0-19070 GCA_004319985.1 Emydocephalus ijimae | reverse complement strand
GGGCTTGAGTGCAAATGGCACTCGCCTGGGCTTAAGGCGGATTGGGGTGATGCTTGGGTCTATGTTAAATGTAATAGGGGATCCCCGGTACTTGCCTAGCTGGTCGTCGAAGACTTCCCAGAAGTCCCTCTCGAGTGCTGCTTCCCAATCTGCCTCTGCGACGTGATGTATACCGGTTACCTCGATGCCCAGGGGTGCAAACCACTGTAGTCCCAGCAGGCTCGGCCGATCTCGATCGACGATCGTCAGGGGTAGCACTTCTGTGTGGCCCTCGAAGGTGACTTTAAAATGGCCTCTCCCGACTACGGGGATTCGGTTCCCCTGATAGTCTTTGAGGGTTAGTGTTTGGTCTTCCAGTTCTTGGCGGCGGATGGTGGGGACCAGGCGCTTGAGTGTGCGCCAGGATACCATTGAGAGGAAGGACCCTGAGTCCACCTCCATGTTGCATTCCTGGTCTTCTATCCCGACCGTCACGTATATCTTTCTGGCATCCCTGGTGGAGGAATGGCCAATGACGACAGTCTGGTGCGTTTCCTCCCTCTGTCTCGTCTCTCGGAGTCGCCTGTTCCGCCCTTCTCGGCTCCAACGGTTCTCCGTCTGCCTCTCTCAGGTCCTGGTGGGGGTGCTGTCTCTCCGTTGGGAGCTGGCGTCTCATCACCGTGGGCTGTAGCGCTTCTTATTTCGGCACACCTTGGCGATGTGCCCCCGTTTCTCGCAATGCCTGCAAATGGCTTCGAGAAAACGACAGTCTGCTCAGGGGCGATCGCTGCCGCAGCCGGTGCACTGGAACCTCAACTTACTACCTCGTGGTTCCCGCCACTCCCGCACTGACTGGAGCCGGTGGATTTCCTCCTCCTTGTCTTCGGTCTCTGAGAAGGAGTCGATGTCGCCCTGGTGTGTGTTGTGTGGTCTGTTACGGGCCTCCTCTCGGGGGTCGATGTGGCCTCTCTGGTCACTGCTTGCGGCATGATGCTCGATTGTCGCATCCGGGCCACAGATTTCTTGGCCGCTTCCGCTGCAGCGGCTTCGGTGAGGGCATCGGCGAGGGAGATGTCTCCTTTTGCCATGATGCGGCTCTGGAGGACGGGGTCTCGGAGTCCCAAAATGATGCGGTCTCGCAGGGCCTCGTCCAGGTCGGTGAACTCGTAGAGTCCCCCCAGGTCCCGTAGTGCCGCAATGAAGTTGGCCAGCCCTTCGCCCTCGCGTTGATCCCGCCGGTAGAATTCATGCCGCTGGATGAGGATGGGCACGACGGGGGTGTAGTGGTTCTGCAGCAGGGGCTCAAGATCATCCCACTCCATCGTTTTTACGTCCGTCGGTTTGGCCAAGGCTTTAGCCATTTTGAAGACTGCGGGCCCGCAGTGCGTGAGGAACACGGCTCGCTTCTTGTGGCCGTTGGCGTCCTTGAGGTTGCTACTCTCGAGGAACATTTGGAACCTATCAGAATAGGATTCCCAGTCCTCGGTAGCAGGGTTGAAGGGAGCGGGTGGCGAGTTGATTCCGGCCATGTCGCTGGTTGCTGCGTGCGGCCTTGCCACGTGCTGGGTGGTCTCTTTGTCTCACGATCCCACCTTCGTCGCCAGTGTTAGATTGGAGGTGGATCAGTTCGACAGAGACGCGAGACCATTCTGTGAGTTCAGCTCTTTGTTATGTTAGGTAAAAGGTCTGCTGATGCGAGCCGCGGCAGCCCTTCATATAGTGCTGGCTCGCGGCTCAGTGGCCAATGACAGCGCTTTGAATCTCCTGCGATCGGCACAGCCAATCGCGGTAGATTCTTAGCGCTCCAATCACGGCTGACCTGTTGACCAATCAGGTCTTTGCAGGTCCGGACCAATCGGGAGCGGGGGTTTCCAAGTATGCTAATACTGTACATTCTGGAAGGCCAAGAGGAGCAGTTCCCACCTCCAGTGGTAAGAATATTCCACAGGGATGGGGCCCCAGCAGAAAAGGCTCTTCTTCTTGACCCCACTTACTTCAATTCCTTAGCAGGCGGGATCCATAGAAGGCCTCTTCCACTGGCGTGGGTGGGTAGGGCTTGTCGCATTGGGAAAAGATGGCTCTTCAGATAACCTGGACCCCTGTCATGTAAGACTTTAAAGATAACAACTAACACTTTGAATTGGATCCAGAAGCAAACTGGTAACCAATGCAGGTCAAGCAATAAAACTGTTACATGTGCAGGCCTAGAAGTTTCCAGGACTATGCATGCCGCTGCATTCTGCACCAATTGAATACATCAAACAAAGCAGAGAGAGGTGGAGAGAGGGGGGAGAGGGAGGGAGGGAGGGAGGGAGGAGAGAGAGAGAGAGAATATAACTGTAAGACAGGTTTGTGTAGGAGATAACCAGGCTGAGCCTGAGGGAGGAGTCAAACTCGTCAGCAATCGTGAGTCTCTTCATTCCCAACTTAGAGATCTAAGTCCAGCCCATCTTGAATTCCCTTGACTCTTATCTCCCATTAATTTCCCTTGGCTGTTAGTAGTTCAGATTCCCATAGAGAGCTCAAGCTTACAATAAATCTTTATACCAATTTCAACTGTCCTTATCACCTGATTTTCCTTGACCATTTGAAATTGTTAGTAATAGGAAGAGGACTAGCTCCACTGGCTTCTAGAAGCTGAAACTGTTGGTGGAAGTTTCGCAGCCTTCGTGGAGATAGTTGAAAATTTGATAACAGAGAAGGAGAATAGTCAATTCATTCCTTTTATGAATCGGGGTTTTAATTCTAAGCAGCCTAAAGTCCATTCATCAGTGTAGACTGTAACAGTGAAAAGAGGGGCTAGAATGAAGTCCAATCAAGTAGGATTTATTTTTAGAAATTCTAATAAGATTAGATCATTCCTCAGAGTTTTACTGTTTTTCAACTGAACTATAGATTTTTGGATCTCTGGTGTATGAGTGGGAATCATTCAGTAGCATTAAGGAGAAGAATAAACCCTGGTATGTTCATTCTCAGCTTCCCACTTGAGTCTTCAGTTTTGCTCTAGCTAGATCTTTCTACAAAATGTGCCAGCTATTTATATAATTTGAACCTGCCCTGATGCCATGAAACTTGATCCTTTGGTGATTTTATTCCTGGGAAAAAAATGGACTCTGATTTTGAGTAGTCTAATATAAAGGTTGTTCCCTAAAGACCAACTAATTGCTCTATGGTGATTTGGCATTTCTCCAGCCAGGCTGATTGAGAAAGTTCAGAAAGTTGATTTTTAACTCAGAACTGGAAGGTCTCAGTTTAATGTTATGGAATCATTAGTCCGATTCAACCAATTTAATTTCTGGTTTTATTCAAACATCCATTCAATGCACCGTGAATAATTGAAGCATATCAATTAGGACTACCAGAATCCCTGTTTTCTGCATACATGCAAAAGTCTCTGAATTGATTCAGTTAAATGCAGGATGCAATATAGAATAATAGAGTTGGCCCCCATCTCAAACAGAAGGCCCTATATACCATTCTGGACAAATGGCAATCTTTTCTTCTTAAAAACCTCCAGTGATGAAGCAACCGCAACTTTCTGGAGGCAAGCTCTTCCACTGAACAATTGTTCCCACTGTCAGGAAGTTCCTCCTTAATTCTAGTTTGGTTTTCTCCTTGATTAGTTTCCGTCCATTCTTTCTTGTCCTTTCCCCAGGTGCTTTGCAGAATAGGTGACCCCCTCTTCTTTGTGGCAGCCCCTGAAATATTGGAACACTGCTATCATGTCACCCCCTCGTCCTTCTCTTTGTTAGACTAGACATATAAAGTTTCTGAAACTTTTCATCTTACGCAGTGGTGGGATTCAATTTTTTTTACTACCAATTCTGCGGGCATGGCTTGGTGGGCATGGCAGGGGAAGGATACTGTAAAATCTCCAGTCAGAGGTGGTATTTGCTAGTTCTCCGAACTCTTCAAAATGTCCACTACTGGTTCTCCAGAACTGGTCAGAACCTGCTGAATACCACCTCTAATCTTACGATTTAGCCCTGGATCCCTATTCACCTTTGCTGGCCATCTTTCTAGAGCCTCAACATGTTTTTTGTATCATGATGACCAAAACTATTCCAACTGTGATACGATAGAAATAATAAAAATAATTAGCTTGCAGATTCTGTTGGAAATCTGATTCAGAAATTGGAAAGGATCCCTTCCTATAGACTCTCTCAATCAAATATCCTCACACTCTTATGCCAAACGCAGGGCTAAGAAAGAAAGAAAACTCACATATTCCTTGGGGGTTGATTGTTTAAATTAAATTTCTGTAACTCTGAGAAATTTTGGAAAGAAAATAACTAGTAACACTGTGCAGAAATGCATTGGTTGTTTGGTCCTCACACCTCACTCTGTATAAAACGAATCACTGACCTAAACCAGCAAGGGAAATCTAATAGCCTTCCACAGCACTGAATTTCACCTTTTGTAAGTGTATCCTGTGTCAGTGTCACCAGAAGACAATATGCGGAGTGTATTCTTCACATAAGTTGGAATTTTTTCACCCAAGAAAAAAACACTGAGAATTTTTTTAGTCCTGATGGTATTCCAGCAGGAGCACAATTGCTTTGAGAATCGCACCCACATTGCCTTTTGTAGGAAAAGAGCAGGCTGAGCTACAAGGCAGGATTAAATGTGTCATTAGCTTGGAGTCATTGAGTTGCCATAAGAGACCCAAGTCCAGTTCCCTTTGAATTCCGTTGAACCTTCGGTAGTGCCAATTTGGCTTTAACCATTAGTTGACTAGATTCTTATGTATAGTTAGTAACAATACAATGCTGTGCTTTGAATTCAACAAATGCTCCTGGCTATTTTCACCTACTGGTGACATTACTACTAGTAGTACCTTTGCTTTCTCTTGCCATAGTATTCTACTTCTATTTGCAGATCTTTGTATTTTATGATTTTCCCTGGTTCTTAATCTTCTCATCTGCTGTCTCCAGGTATTGCAATGTCCGCTAGTTAGAATTTTTTTTCTTTCTTATCAACAATTGTTATTGTTGTTGCTATTAAACAAAAAAAATCATCTATTTTTTTCCTACTGTGCAGATCATTAAACATTAAAAAAGTATTAAAGTATTATTAAACATTAAAAAATTCAAAGATCCATCTCATCCTGAGCACCCCCCCCCTTTTTTTTTTAACTATTACCATCTGGCAGACAGTACAGAATAATAAAAACAAGGGCAAATAGGCTGAAAAACAGCTTCTATCCCAGGGCGGTAACTCTATTGAATTGTACTATATAGAGCAGTGTGGTGCGGTGTTGGGGGTTTTCAATTCACTGTGTGGAGTGTGAAGGATGTGTGTGTGTGTGTGTTTATTTTCATGGTCATGATGGAAGTATTTGATTTCATTGTACGAGGTGCAATGATAGTAAAGTAAACTAACTAACTTAACTTAAGTATATAATTTGTTCACGATTTACGGTATAAAAGTACAATTAACCATCATTCTGCCTTCGTAAAATGAAAGTCCTATTATATTCTTTAAAAACAGAAATAAGGAGCTAGATATAGTATGTCTATTTTGAAAAGTCCACAAGTGGGATGATAAAATTGTTGACATAAATAGTAATGTGAGTCAGAAGATGTTGTCTTAGTTCAGGAAAGATTTCATTAATATCCAAGGCATTCCAAACAACCAAACTTTATTGGTACACTTGTGGAGTCTTATATAAATACCATATATAAGGATTATTATATTAGTGGAGAAGGATGAATGCAATTCACTTCATTTCTTACAAGCATTGGCTATAATAAGCCTGCTTATGTGAAGACAAAACCATGGAAAGGCATTAAAACGCCAGGATTATGTCCATTCATCCTGAAGGCAGCCTTTCACTTTCAGTTACAGCCCAGAAATAGCTCAGAAATTACACTGCTCATTCATGAATTTTAGACTTAAATGGCTGTTTCTAAAAATGTCCTGGCGGGTGGAGAGAGGTGAGTCGTTTCTGCTTGGCTGGGACTCCGTGGCGGCCCTGTGTTGGTTTGGTTTGGCTGCCGTCACGAAATGCTACAGACTGAAATAGCTTCTTATACATTGGCATCTGCCGAGGGAGAAGAAGGGAAGGAGCCAGCCAAGCCTCGGCACGTCCAGCAAAGCAAAGTGATAAATAGAAATGGGGAGGGGGAGAGGTTTCCATGGGGAAGGGGTGTCACAACACCAATTCCCATGCGTGTACTGGTAGTAGTTCTGACCCAAACCTGGTTCCAAGAGAGCAAACACAAGACAAAGGCAGCAGCACAACCTTTTGATGTTTCATCTATGAATTCTGTTTCTTCCCAGATAAAAGGCTGCTTCCAACTAATTAGCTCGGACAAGAAAGAGCCTTGCCAAGTTTTTTCAAGGCTGCCAAAAAACAACAGATTGTGTTTACAACACAAGAGTCTTCAAATACCAACTGTAAGGTCCACGAGGCTGAGTTTCAAAACATCTTTGCTTCCTGCAAAGAACGTTCGCTGCACAGCTGCCTTTTATCTTCTTGAAGGAGGGGCCATTACCTTGCAGCCTTACTCCCGAGTCGCCTGTGCTGTTGTAGCTGCTCTTTCCTGCGAGCAATCCTGCGCACACTTGGCACAGGCTCCTTGGGAACCACCTCATCGCTGCTGCCAGCCCCCACAATCTCTCAAGCTAGCAGTCTACTCCCTAATGGTCCTGGCTCCTCATCTGAGTCCTGGCTCTCCTTAGCCATCTGCACCTACTGCCGGCTAACCACAACAGTAGTCCTCTTTACAACAGTACATTTAATGGCCCTTCAAAGTTATGACGGCACTGAAAAAGAGCAACCTGTGACCGGTTTTCCACGCTTAATGTCAGCGTTCCAGAAAAACCCAGCTCCAACCAAAAATTCCAAGATAGGCATTTTTTCAAAAGTTCCTTTTATTAGAGTAGGTATACTGGCACATCTGGGGAAAACCCAAAATCTGAGAGTTCTGGGTTTTCCCTCAGTAATTCAGAAAGACAAACCAAACTCCTGCACCAGTGGTGGGATTCCCATTCCCTCCCCACTTTCCCCATGAAAAAAATGGGCAGAACTGTGATCATTTTTGCTTTTTAGGCCATAAACATGGACACTGCTGACCTGGTCAGTACTTGTAAAGGTTTGGGTGGGGCTTTGAATATGCTTAAGGATTGAAGACGTTCACGCCTGTATTGGGCCAAACAGGTCAAGAAATGGGAATATTATTGGTATATATTTCCTTATAACTCATGACTATGCACTTTTCTGAGGAACTTATTGTATCAGGGGTGTCAAACTGAATTTCATTGAGGGCCACATCAGGGTTGTGATTGACCTTAGGGGGCTGGGGTGGGCATGGCCAGCTTGATATCACTCATGTCAGGGACACCTGTGGTGGCCTGAACCCTCTGCCAGTGAAAATGGGCTCCTGAGCTCCGTTTTCAGCTGCGACGGCCTCCTGCAACCCTCTGCCAGTGAAAATGGGCTCCTGAGCTCTGTTTTCAGCTGCAACGGCCTCCTGCAACCCTCTGCCAGTGAAAATGGGCTCCTGAGCTCCGTTTTCAGCTGCGACGGCCTCCTGCAACCCTCTGCCAGTGAAAATGGGCTCCTGAGCTCCGTTTTCAGCTGCGACGGCCTCCTGCAACCCTCTGCCAGTGAAAATGGGCTCCTGAGCTCCGTTTTCAGCTGCGACGGCCTCCTGCAACCCTCTGCCAGTGAAAATGGGCTCCTGAGCTCCGTTTTCAGCTGCGACGGCCTCCTGCAACCCTCTGCCAGTGAAAATGGGCTCCTGAGCTCCGTTTTCAGCTGCGACGGCCTCCTGCAACCCTCTGCCAGTGAAAATGGGCTCCTGAGCTCCGTTTTCAGCTGCAACGGCCTCCTGCAACCCTCTGCCAGTGAAAATGGGCTCCTGAGCTCCGTTTTCAGCTGCAACGGCCTCCTGCAACCCTCTGCCAGTGAAAACGGAGCCGGTCCTTCATTGTTTCCAGTGTGGCCTTGGATCCAGCAAGCCGGATCTAGCCCACAGTTCCCGAGTCCCCTGTATTATATAGTTGGTATTACTGGCTTTCATCGGGAGTGGGTGGTAGATATATTGAGATGTTACAACCTTGAAATTGGCATCCTGCCCAGGGATGGGATGCTGCCGGTATAACAACAGGTTTAGTGATCGCCCGCTTTGCTGCACACACATGAACAGCAATGCAAAGATCCTTACCTGCTAGGTTACTTCGGGGGAGTAACATAGCTGAGGAGAGGCAATCCACTACTCTTCCACACTGATCAGCTGAGATGATAAAGGTCAGTACAGCACAAGGGTGGGCAGGTGAGCCCACATGATCATCGGAGTGAGCAGGTTCACTTCCAGCTGATCCTCAGAGCTAGGAGTTCACCCAAACTGGTCCAAATTGGCAGAATCCCACCCCTGGGCTTGTCCCTTTAAAGGCATAGCCTGTGTGGTTCTCGTAAAAAAGAGATGGGGTCCAATCCTGGTTGAGATGATCATCTTGACTCTTTTGACGGACACATCCATGTGAAGTCCCATCATTTGACACAATGAAGTCCTTAAACAACACGGTGGGACATCATTCTCTCCCACAAACACACATTCACAGAGACATATATACTTGTTGCATATCTGATTCCTTTTTTGTTGTTTGTTTGTTTAACTCGATGCTGTTTCAATTACAAAAGTGTTAACTGCAATTGAATTTTACCTGTTTGGATTAACTTTTGCTCGGGTTCCTGACTGTCAACTCATAAAATTTTCTGGTCTTTTAGAGTTGCCAGAAAGGGAGAGGGAAATAGTGTAGCAGCTGCAAAACAGAAACTGCATTCCATGGATGTTTTCATAGATAGTTTCCAGGCGACTGAAGTTTCTGCCTCGCAAAATTCTAACTGTAGAGTATGATTGATGACTCTTGGCTATGGATGTGTCCCAATGGAAAATATACACCCAGAGAGTGGGGGGAAACCAGGGTTAAGGGTGACAATGAATGAAGTGTTTCAGAGTCAGCTCAGGCAGTACCAGCATGTCTTCTCCTAATAAATCTTCTTTGGGCTTTGAAAATAAGGCTAGAGACTCAAGATTTAAACAGGGGTTACTACCAGAGCCCTAACACCTGACATTATCAGTATGGTGGCATGCTACTGATTCAGACTGGTTTGGCCGAACCAGTAGTAATAAAAAGCCTCTGACGATCAGCTGAGATGCGGAAAAAAGCCCCCAACAATCAGCAGATAGGAGAAGGAACAGAAAAGCACAGGATTGGCCCTGCCACCTGCCCCTGCACTTTTCTCTTCTTTATCCTCTCAGCTGATTGGCACCGCAGGCCTGAGCTGGTGTGGGGAAAGCTGTGTGCCGATGTTAGACAAAGCACACCCACCAAGCCACATCCACTGAACCGGTGGTAAAATAATTTGAATCCCACCACAGGTATTAGTCATTTTTTTCCCTAGTACATCCCTGTGTTTGACCTCTTTTTTTTTTTGTTCAAGATAATAGTATTTTATGCTGCTATTCTATAAAGAATTACAACAACCCTTTTAAATATTTTGGTGAATTAATTCTGTCATTCTTTTTAATAGACACACTTTTGTATTGAAATAGTAAACAGAGACTGCCTTAGCGTAGCAGTGTTGTTTCTTATATGAAATGTATAATACACTACTGGTTCTTCATTTCACTCTTGGAGAAGATCCAGTTCTGGAAGGCTTCTTAGATCAGTGACAGTAAATAAGATGCAGTAATGCAAACTTGTGGTTTTAAACCAAAAATGCCCAGCCATAAGATGCATGTGAATGTTGGTGCAAATATGTTCGTAATACATGTGGCTTTGCGTCCTCTGCTTCGAACAAATTCTACCACTAGAATTGTAACATAAAATTAAGGACAACCTCAGCCGAAATGGAAAACACTCAAGATGGTGGCCTTGACCATAGAAACAGACTCCACCTCTTTGCATGCAGGCAACATACAACATATTACAAAAAAGAGTTTGTTCATGCCATTGCAACTCTCACCTTGGCTTTATGGAGACACACATGCCCACGGATGCCCTTCCATGCCATAGAGCAGGAGTGGGCATCCATAGGCATCATAGGTCAAATTAAGAGCATTCCTTAATTTGTTTAAACCTGTGGCGGGGGCTGGATTAGAACAGTGATGGCTGACCTTTTCAGCTTGGTGTGTCGAAAATCGGGAAAAAGTGTAGCCTTCCTCAGGCCGTGTGTCACTTCAAGAATATCAATAATTTGGTGATATCGTGAGCATTGTGTCTGGTTGTTGTGGTGCAGTCCTCCTGCGATGTTTATGACGGACTGGGCTGGGGTGATCACACAGGACTGTGAAACTCATCTCCTTGGACTCAGGGCTGCAGGTGCAGGATGTGGGGATCGGAAGGCCACCTTACAGGGCTGTGAACCTCATGGATCTCTTTTCCTCCTGTAGTGTTCCTGAGGTAATGAAACTGACAAACCTCAGTTTATGGTGGTTAAAACTGGTTCTCTGCTGCAAAGATCTCGTGGCAGCGGTGACACCACGCCTCCATGCAACAAGCAGGGAGCAGGGATTGAAGCAGAGCACAGGTAGCCTCTAAATGTGCAGGTTTTCCCCACACCAACAGGCGTGTCAGTCAAAGTGCCTCGGTGTGTCACGAGTGACACATATGTCATAGGTTAGCCATCACTGGATTAGAAGATCTAACCAGAGTCCTTTCCAACTCTTTTATTCTCTTATGTTCTGATCCTCTACACGTAAAGAGAAAAAAGATGGCTGAACTGAGGTGATCTACTATAGAGGTGGGACCCGTTGGCTCAGTGGCTAAGACGCTGAGCTTGTTGATCAGAAAGGTCAGCAATTCAGTGGTTCGAATCCCCAGAGCCATATAACGGAGTGAGCTCCTGTTACTTGTCCCAGCTTCTGTCAACCTAGCAGTTCAAAAGCATGTCAAAAATGCAAGTAGAAAACAGGGACCACTTTGGTGGGAAGGTAACAGCATTCCATGCACCTTCAGCATTTAGTCATCCAGGCCACATAACCAGGGAGACGTCTTCAGACAGCACTGGCTCTTTGGCTTTGTAACAGAGATAAATACCATCCCCTAGAGCCAGAAACGACTAGCACGTATGTGCTTTACCTTACCTAAGAGGTACAGCTTATTCATGTCTTGAAATGGAGTGAAAAGAATGAAGATATGAAGGAATATTATTGGGTTATTGGATCAGGAAATGTATAGTATAGGTAGTCCTCAACTTGTGACCGCAGTTGTGTCCCAAAACTTTTGCTGCTAAGCGAGACAGTTGTTAGGTGAATTTTGCCCTATTTTATTACCTTTCTTGCCACAGTTGTTAAGTGAATCACTGCAGTTGTTAAGTTAGTAACACCGTTGTTAAGTGAATCTGGTTTTCTCATTGACTTTGCTTGTCTGAAGATGGCAAAAGGGGATTGCATGACCCCAGGACACTGCAACCATCATAACTATGAGTCAATTGCTAAGTGTCTAAATTTTAATCACATGATGGGGATACTGCAAGTGTGAAACACAGTAGCATAAGTCATTTTTTTCATGTTGTAACTTCAAACAGTCACTAAATGAACTGTGGTAAATTGAGGATTACTTGTATTTATTACAAGCAAGCAATTCTAAAGATATATTAATCCCACCAAGAACCTCTCTGGGTACAGAGAGTGACACCAGTGGGTTGTGGGATGAAGATACATCTTTGCAGAGGTGGTATTCAGTCAGTTCTGACCAGTCCTAGAGAACCAGTAGTGGAAATTTTGAGTAGTTTGGAGAACCGGCAAATCCCACCTCTGACTGGCCCCACCCCATCTCTTCTCTGCCTCCCATTGAGTCCCAGCTGATTGGCTGGGCTTCTTTTGTTGCCCTGCACAGGAGAACGGAGCTGGAAAGCAGGTTAGTGGTATGGGGAGGAAGGGGTGGGATTCACATTTTTTAACAACCGGTTCTGCAGGTGTGGCTTAATTTATGGGCATGGCTTGATGGTTATGTGAATGGGTGGGTGTGGCTTGGTGGGCACGGGACCGGCTGGGCATAGTATGGTGGTCACGGGACCGGCAAATCAAATACAAGTGGTCCTCGCTTAATGACCGATTGCTTAGCAAGTGTTCTAATTTATGACTGACCTCCCCAAAGCTACTTGACTGAGCAGGGAACTTAGGAGTGGGTGGAAAGGGGTGGGGCCAGCCAGGGCCCATTTTACCGGTTGTCCAAACTACCAGGAATCATAACCACCAGTTCTACGGAACTGGTGAGAACTGGTAGAATCCCATCCCTGTGGGGAGGGAATGGAGATTTTACAGTATCCTTCCACTGCCATGCCCACCAAGGCATGCCACACTCACCAAGCCACGCCCACAGAACCGGTAGTTAAAAAAAATTTGAATCCCACCACTGCATCCTTGGCTGAGATATGTAAAGCAGTAACATGGCTGACCCCCTCTAAATCTTCGTTTCCTCTGCCTTTGGTTATACAAATACTGTACAAATGATATTCCTCGTACAATTTTTTTCTGTTAACTGCAAACAGAAAACAGCAATTTAATATGAGGGTGGACTTGATCTATTTCTGGTTGTTTTAGGGTGGAGTTTTGTTTGCCTTAGCTCATTTGCATTATTTAATTAGAGCCTAGTTTGAGCTGTTCTTTTGTCTGTTTTAAATCCTGTATTATTCGTCCAATTATTGGATGAAGCTCTGCTGCTGAATAAGCCCTCTTTTCAAGTTGGATTAGAAGATTCTGTTTTTCTTGTAGAAATAAAAGGTAATCCTTTCCTGGATCCATTCTCGCCTAACTGGAAAACATGTCACAATAAGCCTACCTCTTCATTCAACTTTAAGATAATTAATGATATTAGAAAACTACATGGGAGAAGCATCGCGACAATGAGAGCGGGGTCATTCTGTCACTATTCTTCACAGCCTCGTGGTACTACGATTAGACGCTCGCTTTCTGTATAAGCCGCTCCTTTGTGGAGAAACTTATGTCCAAGCTACAAAACGTAATGATAAACTTTGAAAGGATAAAATGGTAACCTGTCAGGTTTTCCTACCGTGATCATTGTTNGGGGGGGGGGGGGGGGGGGGGGGGGGGGGCCTTCAAAAAAATTAGCAGCTGGTTCTCTGCCCGGTTGCTTGGGTGAGCATGGCCATGGTGGGTGTCACCTAGTCGGCCTCCTGAACCACAGTGAGAGGGGTATTTTTGTCTTCCTGGGCTCCGGAGGCTTTCCTTCAGCCTCTGGGAGAGCAAAAACGGCCTCCCCGGGCTCTGGAGGCTCTCTGGAAGCCGGAAATGGGCCCGTTTCCGGCCTTCCCAAACTTCCAAGAGGCCCGTTTTTCACCTTCCCCGAGCCTCTGTGTGCGCCCTGCACTTACCTGCATCCAAAATGGGCTGTAATGGACATTGGAAGGGGCAGGTTGGGGTGGGCAGGGCCAACCAGGAGTGGGATTTGGGGTTTCTCTGAATTGCATGGAATCTTAGCTAGGGGCTCTCCCGAACCCTTGCAAACCTCCAGCAGCCCAGCCCTGGCTTAGTTCCTCTTGATAGCCATTCCGAAATTTTACCGAGAATTTGTCCGAGGCAACTGAAGACTAATTCTTTGAACGTATTGCAAAAGTCTGACCACAGGAAGGTGAGATAAAATCTGCTAGAGTCTTCTTGTTTGGTCAAAATGCATAGCTCTCAAGAATATATAATAATCGGCTTTGTTCTGCTCAGTAATTGTAGGATGTAAATCCGTTCTTTTAAGTCAGGCATTACTTTAAGATTTGTGGACTTCAACTCCATGCTGCCTGGGGAATTCTGGGAGTTAAAGTCCACAAGTCTTAAAATGGCCAAGGTTGGACACTCCTGCTTTAGGAGAAAGGCTACAAATCATATATAGTCTTCCCTGATCAGGAGGAGCAGTGATGAATTCCTCCCCACACCTGATCATTCATTGTAGTGGACCTTAATGAATTGTCAATAAGACATTGACAATAGATCCACGGTGGTGCAGTGGTTAGAATGTAGGAATTCTCCTGACTGCCGACTGCCGGCAGTTCAGCAGTTCAATTCTCACCAGGCTCAAGGTTGACTCAGCCTTCCCTCCTTCCGAGGTCGGTAAAATGAGGACCCAGATTGTTGGGGGCAAATAGGCCAACTCGTAAACCACTTAGAGAAGGCTGTCAACACTGTGACGCTGTATATAAGTCTAAGTGCTATTGCTATAAATATAATATAAGATATATAAATATATAAAGGGGGCACAGTGGTTAGAATGCAGTATTGCAGGCTGACTCTGCCCACTGTCAGGCGTTCAATCCTGATGGAGCTCACGCTTGATTCAGATTTCCATCCTTCTGAGGTTCCATTAAATGAGGACCCAGATTGTTGGGGGCAATATGCTGGCTGACTCAGAGAGGGCTGTAAAGCAGTGTGAAGTGGTATATAAGTCTAAGTGCTATTGCTAAGATATTCATACCAGCGAAAGAATAGTCCCATTTCTATTTGGGGGGCTTTCTGGAGGCGCCACCACCTTCTCCTTGGAGCAACTCATCCTCGTAGAAAGCCACTGCTTTCTCCCCAATGAGTTTTGTAAAGAAGTTGGAAATCTTGCTCTGAGTAGGAATATTTGAGGTTTTGGGTCCTATCCCTGCCCTTGGCAACCTGTGATAGGTAGTCCTGGAGTTACCACCACAATTCGGATCAGAATTTCTGCTGTTGTTCTTGAGTGAGTGGCGCTCAATTTTACACCTTTTTTCCTCCAGGTTTGTTAAGGAAATTACTGCATTTGCAAAGTGAATCATGGCTTTCCCCATTAACTTTGCTTACCCAAAGCTGGCTGGGAAGGTTACAAATGTTGATTATGTGACCCCGGGATTCTGCAACTCAGAGGTGGGTCTTCAGCAGGTTCTGACCAGTTCTGGAGAACCGGTAGTGGAAATTTTGAGTAGTTCAGAGAACCGGCAAATACCACCTCTGACTGGCCCCGCCCCCCATCTCTTCTCTGCCTCCCATTGAGTCCCAGCTGATTGGCTGGCTCTTCTTTGGTTGCCCTGCACAGGAGAACGAAACTGGAAAGCAGGTTAGTGGGGTGGGGAGGGAATGGGGATTTTACAAAATCCTTCCCCTGCCACACCCACCAATCCACACCTAGCAAGCCACACCATGCCCACCAAGCCACACCCACAGAACCAGTAGTAAAAAATGTTGAATCCCACCACTGCTGCAACTGATATAAATACATCCCAGTTGCCAAGCCCTTGAATTTTGATCACATGACCGTGGGGAACACTGCAGTTAGTTATAAGTACGAGGACCAGTCGTAAGTCACTTTTATTTTGGTATCGCTGTAACTTTGAGCTTTTGCTGAACAAATGATTATAACTTGAGGACTGCCTGAACTCAATGCTGCTTACAAGTCGCCTAACTTCTTCAAGTCATTTCGGTTTTCTAATCTCTTTCTAAAATCCAAAGAACACTTTAATATTGGGTAGACTCAAATCAAGGAGGACGAAAGGTTTCAAAACCTTTTATTCCTCTGGGCTAGGGAAATGAAATCCCTGTTGGCATCAAATTTTGGAGAAAGCCAAATTTAGCTCTGGTGGTGTGTGGGTGAGGGAGCCCATGGACTGTTTTTCCTCCCACTCAGTTTAATTTCCTGGTCAGCCTCCATTTCTAAATATAGCCTTTTCACATTTCATATAGGAATGTTTGCCTATACAAGGTAAACACCTTCTTGCAAGTCTCCTTTTAATGGGTAATTATTGACTTTCAAAATATATTTAGTTTCTTTTTATTTATCAGCATGAATTAGGTGTGTGGGGGGGAAATTAACTGCGGCTTATTACATGTTGGCACTCTCAATTTATTTTTCACGAGGGAAGTTTAAGTGGCACATGGCTTTTAATGCTGTGGGAAAATCGATGGAGACTTTAAATTTTAATGAAACAAAATTTTAAAAAGTTCTGATATTTATATAGTTACTTACCAAGCACATCTAAATTATATTAAACTAAACAAAATATCTTTTACCATCCCCAAGGCTTGTCACAACTTTTGAGCACCCCTAATGTTTGGAAATTGAAAGCTGAAAAATTTGACCCGCTTAGTGCAAGTGTTACCAATACTGTGTTTTAAAAATGTAACAGAATAACAGAATAGAAGAAAAAATAACAGAGTTGGAAGGTATCTTGGAGGCCTTCTGGACCAGTGGTCACCAACCAGTGGGCCGGGGACCACTGGTGGTCCATGAGAAAATTTAGGTGGTCCTCAGAGATATGTCACCCTGAAAGCTATTAATCCAGGCTGCGTGGGCACACAGGGCTGGGTCGCCCACATGGCCCACAGGAACGCAAGGCTTGCATCGATTGCATTGCAAACAACATAGTGAGTGGAGGGGGGAAAGGGCAGAGGGGGGGAGCTTGCCCCCCTCGCCCCATGCACCTGGCCTGGCCACCTGGCTGCTTCTTTCTGCTTCTTTCTTCTTCTGCTTTCGGCTGCGCGCAAGGAAAGCAGCAAAAGTCTTTCTTTCTCTCCCCCAACTCTGCCAGAAATGAGTCTTTGGGACCCTGCAAGGCATCCTGCTCCCAGAGGCTGCAAAGTCTTTGTGCTGGCAAAGACTCATTCCTGGTGGAGTTTGGGGGAGAGAAAGAAAGACTTCTGCTACTTTTGCTACTTCTGCTGCTTTTCTTGCATGAAGCCAAAAGTCTCTCTCTCTCTCTCTCTCTCTCTCCCTCTCTCTCTCTCTTTCTCCCCCTCCATAAGCTTCCCCTCTCCACCCTTTCCCCCCTCCACTCACTACGTCGTGTTGTTTGCAATGCAAGCAATGCAAGCCTTGTGTTCCCACGCAGCCTGGATTAATTGCTTTCAAGGTGACATTTCTCTATGGACCACCAAAATTTTCTCGTGGACCACCACTGGTTGGTGATTACTGCTATAATGGGTCTGCCTGAAGGAGGTAGATCTTTGTTATGTAGAATACACTGGCCAAGGCATTGTTGCTCCATTGACAAATGGGGGAGGCTGAGTTTCTGCCTCTCTGAGTTTCTCCTTCTCTTTTAGGGGAAATATTCTGCCTTTTTGGTATATTCTAAAATATGTCATTTTTTCTGGGAGAGGGGTGGGTTATAACTTCCAACAATAGGTTTATAGTTTGCTCCCTTCATACATAATAGGCTGCTTCTTCTCTCCTTTTAGGACCCATGGTTCTGGTAGTGACTTCCTCCACCCCCCACCCCCCACTGTGGGAGATAAGGCCATTTCTACCATGTCATTGACCAGAGACAGCCGCAGAACATTAGAAGGGCTCCTCACTGTCGAAGCTGGGCTGTTTTAAAAGCCTACGGTCAGCCTGCTCCCAAGCAGACTGATATTATCTCATTAGTGGTGGCCTTTTCAGCAGATGGCAAAACAAGGGCATCATTAACACAAAAGAGAGGAAAACGTTGGCTGCGGGTTTGGGTTTCTGTCTATTTTATACGACCTATCTCAAATCCGTATTCAGGAACCGCCTCCCTTAGAATCCAGTTTTTAAAAAAGCTGGAAAGTTGAGAATCTATTGAAGCATTTTTCACACGGCAAGGCAGATTTTAGAACATCAAGAACAAAGCAGAGGGGGGAAATGTGGCTGCATAGGCTGCAGTCCTCGAAAAGATTTCCCAATTTTGCAGGCACAAAACAAGCATATTGTCCTTTTCCCCAGTTTTGTAACTTGTGTCCATTTCCACACACATCTTTGGGAAGCTGGGAAAATCCCATCAACGAACAGAGCTGATTAAAAAGGAATGGAAGCCCAGATGATTGAATATGTGCTGTAAGGAAATAAATAGCTGCTCTCTGTTGGGCCAGCTTTTGCAAATCATCTAAGAATTGAAAGCTGCTGTATAAACCCACATGGGAAAGAAGAAACAAAGAATACCTATATATCAGGTATTATCTTCCGTTCAAAAATTGAAGACTAAAAAAGAGCATGCAATATCTTAAGAATGCTGCGTCAGATACAACAGTAAAAACATGCCAGAAAAACCCTAAGAATAAAGTTAAAATGTGCATGTTCTCCAGTGGTGGGATTCAAATTTTTTTACTACCGGTTCTTGGTGTGCATGGCAGGGGAAGGATAGTGTAAAATCTCCAGTCAGAGGTGATATTTGCCGGTTCCCCAAAAACTCAAAATTTCCACTACCGGTTCTCCAGAACTGGTCAAAACCTGCTGAATATCCCCTCTGAAGTGCACCATTGGCACCCCAGTTTGTGGGTTTCCCCTTTGGAAAGTAGCCATGTAGGCTGAGTTCATGTAGCTGAAACTCTCCATGTTTTGTAGAAATTCATTAAGTAATGTATTGGTGCAGTTAAAGTTAGCTAGGTATTAAATGGCGATTTTCTACCAACACTGGTGAGCCAAAGGTTGTTCCTGCCTTTCCGTTCAAGATCATGATTAATTTCAGTGGTGAGATTCAAATTTTTTTACCACTGGTTTTGTAGGTGTGGCTTGGTGGGTGTGGCAGGAGAAGGATACTGCAAAATCTCCATTCCCTCCCCACTCCTGGGGGAAAGTTATTGCAAAATCCCCATTCCCTTCCCACCCCACTAACCTGCTTTCCAGCTCCATTCTCCTGTGCAGGGCAACCAAAGAAGACCCAGCCAATCAACTGGGACTCAATGAGAGGCAGGGAATAGATGGGGTTGGCGGGGTCAGTCAGAGGTGGGATTTGCCAGTTCTCCAAACTTCTTAAAATTTCCGCTAGTGGTCCTCTAGAACCGGTCAGAACCTGCTGAATACCACCTCTGATTAATTGGCAAATTGGGTGATTTTGAAAAGAGGTTCTTGGTTGTATTCTGTGCAAAATCCTCTCTGATAAGTAGCAGTCACAAACCATTAGCGCTCAACCAAACAAGTATCTTCACACACTCAGATTTTGTAGACTAAACATTCATGGCTCAGACAAGGAGTGGCAAACTGCAATCCAGGTGCATCCTTCCTGGTACCTTTTAATATATAAGTATGTGTGTGTGTGTGTGTGTGTGTGTGTGTGTGTGTGTGGATGGATGGATGGTTGCATGGATAGATAGATAGATAGATAGATAGATAGATAGATAGATAGATAGATAGATAGATAGATAGATAGATAGATAGAT
>BHEV01072930.1:0-16389 GCA_004319985.1 Emydocephalus ijimae | reverse complement strand
AACAGGCGTGTCAGGTAAGTACCAATGCCCTTTCTCCCATGAGCTGTTCAGAGCATCCAGTAGTGGGACATACCAAAGCTTAGCCTGTCCTATGGGAGGGACTGCGTCTGGCCTGGAATCCCCACCTGGTCTCTGTGGACCCGTTGTAGAACTCTCCTGCCAAAGAGGCCTCAGTGGATGCAAACACGTCTATTTTACAATGCCTAATGAACGGCGATGGAGAGGCCCAGGTTGCAGCTCGACAAATTTCTGTTATTGGTGTCTCTGTGGCCCACGCTGCCGAATGTTGCGGTGCTCCTTGTTGAATGAGCTGTTATGCTCCTGGGCACCTGCAGTGATTGAGTCTGATACATTTTCGCTATCACGGCCCATAGCCAATGGCCTATTGTAGAAGATGAGACCTTGCATCCCTGAGTGTTGGGCTGAAACGACACAAATAAGGCTTCCATTTTTCTGAAAGTCGCTGTGAGGTTAATATATATTCGCAATGTTCACCTCACATCAAGCCTATGCCATTGTAGTTCCAACCCTTGGGATGGTCTGGGACAAAAATTAGAAGTATCAGCTCTTGTACCCTATGAAAAGCCGAGTTAATTTTGGCTATAAATGTAGGATCAGGACAAAGGACCACCCAGTCAGAATAGAAAACACAAAGATCTTGTCTGATAGACAAAGCTGCAAGTTCCAAAATATGACGGGTGGAAGTGATCGCTACAAGGAAAACTATATGTCAGAAATTGGAGACTTGATGATTTTAAGGGTTCAAAAGGGCCCTTAGAGCGACAAGGACCTTGTTAGGGTCCCAGGTGGGATAACAGTGTACCGCTGGAGGGCGTAAATTTGTGGCTCCTCGAAGGAAACTTTGTATGCATGGGTGATGGGAAAGAGATAGTAGACCTTCACAAGTGAGAACTGACGCCAAGGCCGCCACCTGTCTTTTCAACATATTAGGTGATAATCCCTTGTCAAGTCCCTCTTGTAAGAACTCTAGGATTTGACGCACAGATAGAGAGATGGGATCGATTCGAGACTTGGTACACCATTTGCAGAAACTGGACCATGTGGCATTGTAAATGCGAGTTGTTTTTTTTTAATAAGAATTTTATTGATTTTCAAAGACAATACACAAACAAACAAAACATAAAACATAAAACATCTTTTCTGAAAGTTGCTTGATCCCGGGTTACAACTCTTCGTACAGACACAAATTCAAAAATCATATTAATTTTATATACCATTCTATATCTTGTTACCATTTTCAATTTTCTATATAGCTTCTCCCCTCTTTTACCTTTCTTAGTTTTATTTTATTTATCTCATCTCAGTTCAAATCATAATACTTATCATTCTTTGTCTGTTCTATTTCCAGCTATCCATTTGTCTTTTCTCTTTAAACAGAACTTCTCCTGTACGCTGATTGGAGTATGACACCTTTAACTCTTTCCCCTAAATTTATAATACTTAATATAACACATAACTTGTATTGGGATTCCGTTTAGTACATTCTAAAGTTACAGAATGTATTTTATAAAAAAAAACAAAGGAAAAAATTTATGGGTAGATGATGTAGTTAAAAAAACTATCAATGCCAATAAAAAACTAATCATAAATATTAATATTGATTTATATCTTAAACATTTTACACGCTACTTTTCAATTAAATATCATATTTTTATGGAAACACTTATACTTTCCATAGTTATTTCCCCCCCACATCACATATTTTAAATCATTATATCATTGAAATATTCCCATTTCTCCTACTTCAATTGTCTCATTTATTTCGTTACATTCTTTTTCTTCACAAAAATTTCACTAAGTTACACTAAATATTCTATCCCATTTTTGGTTACATATTATTTCCAATTTTCTAATATTATTTCTAAGTACACATATAAAAACACAATCTTATGTACCTTTACAGAATCACTTTTTCAATTAAATTTAACCATTGTCTCTAAATGAATTTTGTTTCTTTACATCTTGCTTCCCACCATTGAGGCTTCTCATCCCTTCCTTTCTCCCTTGCTTATTCTTCTCCTTGCCCTTTTTACCCCTTTGTCTCTCCACCTCCCTTTTCTTCTTCTGCTTTCCCCCTTTCTGTTGTTTTCTAACCTTGTATCCACCTTTCACCTTATTTTTCTCTTTTTTGGTTGTTTTTTCAAGTCTTAAAGTCCCCTTTTTCTTTTCCTCTTTCTCCTTCCCTTCCCCAAATAGAATCACTTGTTCATCGAAGATGGCTTCTTCTTTATCCCAGTCGTCCTGCTGCGCAGTCAGTTTTTCATAGGTACAAACCGCCATTTCTAGAAATTGAAAAAGAGTGTCCAAAGAATCTTTCCCTTCTTGTTCTTCTTTTTTGTATTTTTGAAATTCAATTTTCAGTTCATCCACAAGCGATGCCATTGTAAAGAGAAAAAGGTTTTCCAAAAACAACCACCCAAGTGCTTTTAATCAAGAATAATTCCCAAAAGTTCCAAAGTCACCAAACAATCCAAATAAGCTGTTTCTTTTAACACTTTTTTTCTTTCTTCCATTTCTCTTTCTGGGGTTACTGTTAAATCACAAAGTTCCAATAAGAATATATCTTTTAGAAGTCTTGTTAATATTTAATAGCTCTTTAGAATTCTAGGCAATCTCCTCCTTATTTTCAAATTCTGCTCCAATTTTTTTTCCTCTCGCTTCCCACTTTTTCTTTAAATGTTCAGAAATCCATATCCCTTTAACATTTAATTACCTCCAATGCGGGTTTTCCAATTTCTCTTAAGAGTTATATCGCTGTCACGTTAGGAAGGAGAGTGAAAAGAAAAAAAAACTTTTCCTTTAACTTCCATTCGCCGCTTATCACACTCTGGAAACGATGTATCTTTAGCAAGTTTCAGGTTCCAAGGTACTTTCGCTGTTACTTTGTCCCGGTTACTTTGTCCCGGAAAAAACACTTTCACTTCTTCACGGCTCCTCCTGCACTTTCTTTTTCCAGATGAGCTCTTCTATGTGGCGGCCATTGCTGACTGCCGTTCAGCTGCCTTCGGAAAAGGGGGTTTAGCTAGCTAGGGAAGTGAGGTGAGATATCTCTCGACCCTGCCAGATCCCCCCTGTCTTCGCCACCTTCACTCAGGCAGTGAGCACAAGCAGAAACCGTAAATGCGAGTTGTTGAGGGGCATCTGGAGGCTTGAATAGTGGTGATAACTCTGTTGGAAAACTTTTCGCTCTTCAGACAACTCCGCTCAACCTCCAGACGGTCAGGTGCAACTATTGAGGGTCTGGATGTTGAAGGGGTCCCTGGGTTAGCAAGATCCTGTCTGGCGGGATTCTCCATGGTTTTGATACAGATAGACTGCGGAGGTCTGCAAACCACATCCGTCTGGGCCAGTAAGGAGCTACTAGAAGCAGCTCCGCCCTCTCATGTAGCAGCTTCTGGATGACCTTGGGAAGCAATGGAAGTGGTGGGAATGTGTACAGAAGTCCCGGGGGCCAACAACAGCGGAGCAAATTGAAGTTCTCCACTCCTTGTGAGGGGTACCTGGAAAAAAATCTTGGAAGCTGAACATTGAGGGGGGAAGTGAACAGGTCCACCACCGGCTGTCCAAATGTCCTGACTGCCTCTTGAAACAGAGTCGGATGGAGGCGCCACTCCAACTGATTGATCGTGGCCCTGCTTAGCCAGTCTGCCTGTGTATTCGACAGGCCCGAAATGTGCTTTGCTTTGATGAAAAGTAGGTTGCTCTCCGCCTAATGACACAAGTGCTCCGCTTCCAGCATGAGATGTTTCAACTGTGTGCCTCCGTTTGTTTATGTGAGCTTTGGCTGTTCTGTTGTTGGTCAATATTAGTATATGTTGATTGCGTACCTGTGGAAGGAAGCTGCAGAGAGCCAGGTGTACAGCTCGAAGCTCCAGCCAGTTTATGCTGCATGACTGTTCTATGGCGGACCAGCGGCCTTGGGTTGTGAGCAATTGAACATGAGCTCCCCATCCAAACAGGCTGGCATTGGTGGTGATGGTAAGTCTGTGTGGCTCTTTGAAGAGGCAGCCTCTGTTGATGACTGGTCTGGTCCACCAGAGGAGAGATATGAGGACCTTTGATGGTACCTTGACCTTGTGTTTAGAGTTGCTTTGGCCGGAGTGCTGGCACGGGAGCAGGAACCACTGGAGGGATTTAGTATGGAGCTGGGTCCAAGGGATGCTAGATATACATGAGATCATCTTGCCTAGCAAATTTGATAGTTCAGCTAGGGCCACCCTCTTAAGACCCCTGATCTCCTTAACTAATTGCTGAATGCTGTTTAGTCTATCTGGTGACAGGTAAACGTTGCCTTCTGCCATATCTATGACTGCCCCCAGATGGATTAACCGAGTAGATGGTGCTAAATGACTCTTTTTCCAATTTATTGAGAACCCGTGTTGTTGTAGGGATTGTAATGTGTTCTGAGTATCTCTGACTGCTTGATGATCGGAAAATGACAAAATTAAGATGTCATCAAGGTAACACTGGAGTCGTACAGGGATATCACGGAGATGAGCAGCTAGAGCTGTGGGAACCTTCGTGAAGGTCCTGGGGGCAGAAGCTAGTCCGAAAGGAAGGGCCACATATTTGAAGTGGTGGTTATTATAACAGAATCTCAGAAATTTATAGTGGGAAGGCCAAATAGCAATATGTAGGTACGCCTCCATCAGATATATAGACGTAAGGATGTCACCCTTTCTGATGCCAAGTAAGATAGATTGCAGGGTGTGCTTTTTAAACTTGCAATATACTAAGAAACGGTTGAGATGTTTCAGATCCAATATTGCTCTCCACCCCCTCGAACTTTTAGGAACAACAAAAAGATGTGAATAGAAACCCCGTCCTCATTGGTTGGTGGCTACTGGTTGGATGGCTCATATGTCCAGTAGGTGTTGAATAGCAGTTTCCATGAGAATACATTTAACCAGATCTCTGGAGAGAGGGAATGACATGAAAAAATCTGGGGGAGTGGATTGAAACTCCAGTGCCAGGCCAAATCTGATTGTATCTCTGACCCAGGAATCAGACGTTGAGGAGTCCCATTGGTCCGTGAATAATTTAAGGCTAATGAGAGTTGGGTCCAGGGAGTTATCTTGGATGCCGAAAGGACCTTTTTCCTGCTCCTCAAAAGGATCTCTTGGATTGACCAACCCTTCTGGCTCCTATGCCTGAAGTTGGACCTGTCTGGCTGCTGCCCTGGTCTGAATGATGGGGGTCTCTGGTATCTGGGTGAAAAGGGTCCCTGGTAAAAGGGCCGAAGGGATCCCCTCCAAAAGGACTGAGGGTTTCTAGAATCTGACTTCCAAAAGAGGGAAGGAAGAAGTTTCTTTCTCTTTTGGGTTTCAATAGCGGATCAAGGGAAGGGCCAAACAGTCTGTCTGCCACAATAGGAGATGAAGCCAGCTTGCATTTGTGCTTAAAGTCCGCTTGCCAATGTTTTAAACATAATAAGCGTCGTGCTGTGACATGTGAAGTCATGGCCCTGGCTGAAAACTTGACTGCATGATAAGTTGCGTTAGCTGAGAATTCAGCAGCTGTTACAAGTTTAGCAATATCTTGGTGCGTCCTAAGGTTGGAATTAGGGACATGTTCCTGTAAGAGGTGGAGCCATCTGAGATAAGAACGGGTAAAGAAGGAGGCAGCTGTGGCTGCTCTGATGGCCCACGCATTAGACTGATGAGCCCTGTGTAGGGCTAGCTCAGCTTGTTTTTCCTCCGGCTTGAATGCCTCCGGCGCTTCACTGGGAATGGGGGAGGACGCTAATCCCACTATGGGTTCATCTACCTCGGGACTATTCAACAATTTTGAAAAATCAGGGGCCAAATTGAAATTTTTCCTGTCATACCCAGTGGGGGCTAGGTACACCGCTGCAGAGGCCCACTGTTTGTGTACCAGGTCCGAAAACATGGGAGGAAATGGGATCAGGTCTGCTTTGACTACTGGTTGGTTGAAAATTAGATCTTCTGGTCCCTCTTCTGAAGGAGCTTGAGTGGTAGAAGGGGTCGACTTGTTCAGGCGTGCAATGTTTTTTGCCTTAAATAAGAGAGATCTGAAAAGTTGTGGGTGGAATAAACCTGTAAATACAGGTTGGTCGGGAACAAGGCCCTCATCCTCAGACATTCCCCCTTCTAAGGAGTCTGCTTCTGACAGGGGCTCGCTGTCATGTATTGATCCTGATTCAATCTCTTCCATTTGATTAATTTGATCCACTTCTTCCTCATCCTCCTCCTCCTCCTCAGTCGGCCCTTGGAGAAGGACTTCCCCTTGGAAATATACCTGGGTATAATGTTGCTCCAACCTGGTCAATGACCTTAGCAATTGGGAATCATAATCAGCGGTTATAGGATGTTCCCTGGTCATAACTTCATGTTGAAGACCTGCTGCGATTCCCTGGTGGATTGCCAGCTCCATCCAGGCCTTCATCCTCTCTGGAACTTCCTCTGGAAGAATGTCATCCTGTCGAAGACTGGCAGCCATTGGAGTGAATGTAGTTTCGGGAGCCCGTCGCGTGGTCGGTGTCCCAGGTACTTGGGCCTGTTGGCTTTGGGCAGCCAAACTGCGCCTAGATGAGAGGGAGAGATCTAGGGGAGGAGGAGGGAGGGAAGAGGTAGACGGACCTGGACTGGAGGAGGGAAAGCCCTGTGAGACCTTGTGCGCCTCCCATGTGTACTTATCTATCTGCTTTTCTAATGCTTTATGGTGCCTGTTGGCATCCCTTTCTGAAGTTTTAGAATTCCCTTTAGCCTGCTTCGGTTTGTGCTGAGATTTGGCTTTGACCTTCAAGGATGAGGTCTGAAAGCTGCTACCGCCTGCCATTTTGATTGAAGGAATTGCAGTATGCCTGTTATTCAATGCAATACTTTGAAGGCGGTTGGCACGCCCAGGGGCCTGATCTAAGGACAGACTGGTTGCCCTGATGATGTTTTTATTCCCCCCTTTTCTCTTTTTTTTTTCTTTTTTTAAAAATAATAATACCTATCTATAATGTCGTATCTCAGTAATATTTTATTGATATTAAAATATTATCCAAATAAATTATTATTATTATTATTAATCATCATAATAATAATACAAATATATGTGTCTATATGTATATGAATGTCAATTAAATAGCACGAGGCTAGATGCTGAGAAACCAAACAGCCAAATTGAGAATGCCTAAAGGCCCAAACTGATAAAAGTACAGGCCTTCAACAGCTTCCCTGCACAGGCGGACACAGGCCTAGGTGCTCGCTGTTGTGCCACTGGGTTGATTGGGCTGTGAGGGTTAAGCCAACAATTTAAATGTAGGAATAGCCCAGAATGTAGAAAAAAACAAGACGGGGGTATAATGATCCCAAGTGTTCCTAAAAGAAACCTCTGCTTGGGACAGAAGTACCTCACACAGCTCGAAATGAAATGCAGTCAGCGTGACCACGAGGTCTTTGTAATAAAAAATGGCCTCCGGCCGTTAATCTTTTGGCGCGCTCCCCAGCAGCCAACTCCCGCCGTGTGAGGAAGTAGCCTCCGAGGGCTCTTCCTATAAGGCTATAATGGTGGGGAAGGGTGGAAGGCACTAAGCGTTTGAATCTTCCACCCCAAGTGGCATTCAGAAGGGGAAAGGAAGGTGATGCAACTCCATTGTGAGCAAAAAGCTCACGCCGCTGTTCAGATTAAAGGAACTCTGCGGCTATCTGTCGGAATGGCAGGGGTAGAAAGAGCATTTGTGGGGAAGGGGCGCGGAGCAGTGCCAAAGCCTCCCTCCGCTTTGGGGTGCGAATCAGCGCTTCCCTGTAATGCAAATGATCTCCGGCTGCCCGATGTTAAGGAGTCAACGTCGAGAGATCGTAATGCGATTAGAAGGCTGAAGAATTCTAAAGACAAGCTGATCAATTCACCAAACCTGCTAGTAAGAAAGGAATTTCTCTGTTTCGGCCAAGGAAGAATCACAAGCACTGCCTATCCCTCATGAAGCTGAGCCAAAAGTGTGGAACGCTGGGGAGGAGTCCCATGGAGGAGGAGGAGCGTTCCACAAATTAAGCCCAGCCTAGACATGCAGAGACTGAAGCACCTCCCACTACTGGATGCTCTGAACCAGGAAACCACCAGTGCATTAAATTTATTATTGTATCAAAAGCTTGTAATATATGTTTAACATATATTGCTTGTTCTGGTATTTTTAAAAGTCCAAAAAAAGACGTATAGTCTCAGGAAAACATTAATACATATTCATACTGTTCAATAAAAGTGAAACACAAGAATAACCAATTAGCCCACCAATTAAAATCACTTAAAATAAATTGGTTTAATTATAATTATCTTTAAAAAAATTATTTAGAAAACTGTATATAGAGGCCTGTGTTTATACTGATGAAAAATCCTCTTCTCAGAGCAGATAAAATGCTTATGTAGAAAGTTTCGTGTTCTCCAGACAATATGGTGTCTTTTAGATAAGGGCATTTCCCTAATTTAGCTAAAAATCTATCTATCTAAAATATGTTCGGCTTGATAAACGTTTTCCTCATTGGCACCTGGATTTTTCTGTCTCTTTCTATATTTTTTTCCTATGGGTTTCAGTGCATGTCTTTTGCATACATATTCATTTCCACCATTCCCATCTTATTTCCAGATCTTAATTCCCAACTGTTACTAAGCTTTAAGCATTTTTTTTTCTTCCTCACTACTTCCTTTTTTCTGAAAAAGGTAACAGAAAAGGATGGAGAATAGCCTTTTGAGCAAGTAGTGGACTTCTAAACATACAGCCACAAGCTTTTAAGAGAGGACATAGAAGAAAAAAAACTTCCAGAAGAAGGAATAAGGACTATTTATTTGTTTTATTTTTATAGCTGCTTATCTCAACAAGTGTCTCTTTATATCTCCATATCTCCAATGGCAGATTTCTGAGTTACTTGAACCTTCTTACCTGTCTGGACTATGCCTCTTTCCATTTCCATTTACTTCCATTAGCAATTCTGAAGAGTCAGCTGGAGATGCTGTGTTTGTGTTCAGCAAAATATGCTCATGTTGGGCCAAGTACTGAGAAGGGGTTTGCTTGGCTGCTCGAGCACAGTGCAACAATTCTCTCTGGAGGAGAGGAAGGTTGGCCTACAAAACAAAGGTACAGTTATCCATTTAGGTTCTGAAGCGATGGGGAAGTGAATGTTACTCTTTAGGTAAAGCAATAAGCCAAGTGTTTGAAAAAGGTTCTCCGAATACAAATAACATTCAGCTATAAATGGTATTAATCTTCCTAAGGACTACTACTATGACAAAATAATGTGACTTCCATTAGCATAGAAGACACTTGTTATCAATTGAATGATAATTAGCAGTCATCCTGTTCTAGACCGGACGATTTGGAGAAAGAGGCTAAACCTCATGTAGCTCTATGGAAAAATAAACAAGATATTCTGTCCCTTGGAGACAGATGATCAAATAGGTTCCAATGAATAACCTTGTCAAATACAAGACAAGCCCAATTTTAAGATTGTTTTCCTTTTCTGCTTTCCTTAAAGGAGAAATGTGCAGAAAGAGATATAAGTTCAGCCATGATCCTATGTAAGAAATGGGAACAATGCTGAAACAAGTGAGGAACCAGACCCCAAATCGGTATTGAGCATGGAATATTCCATATTCCAATATACATGAATCATCTGTACATTGGGGAAAAAAGAAAAACGTATGCATTGAATACTCGTTAAACTAGATAAGTGACATCTGGTGAAATATTGCAGGCAAAAATTAGACACATAATTTATTTTCTGATCTGGGCACAATCAATTATTTGGCTTTAATAGAGAAGATTAACAGAACAGAATAAAAGAATAATAGAGTTGGATCTTGGAGGTCTTCTAGTCTAACTCCTTGCTCAAGCAGGAGACCCTATACCGTTCCAGACAAGTGACTGTCCAGTCTCTTCTTAAAAGCCCCCTTATTTTGTCCTCATATTAGGAATCTAGAACAAACTGACTTTTTATATTTTCTAATGAATCTTTCTGGGGATGTGGCAATTCTCACTTTTTAATTAACTATCATTTTTTTAAAGTATTAACCTTCATCTTATATCAGCAAGTGCTTCCTCGGTAGCACTAGTTTTTAAAACACATTTCTTTTCTTTTCTCGTTATATAAAATTGTGGCAAACAGAAGAATTCTTTTTATTTTCTCTGCAATTTCAAATCTTCTCAAAATCAAGCAACCACAAAACTTAGGAGAACACTACTAATTCAGTTATAATAAAATATATAATATAACTTATTTAGCTTATGTTTTGATTTGCTACAAAAAATTAGATCTCATGAACATTTCCCTGTTTACTTGTTTAAACAGATTCTGTTGAAGACAGTAAGGTCGTATGTGTGTGTGTGAGAGAGGGAGGGAGGGAGGGAGGGAGAGAGAGAGAGAGAGAGAGAGAGAGAGAGAGAGAGAAATTTCTGTATTCCATAAGCATCCTTTGGGAGATATTATAAAATCATTCTAATGTGTCATGAAACTTACCAACAGGGTACAATAATTACCTTTAGGAATGGAATTACAAATGGACGTAAAGGAAAATTAGTAGCCTCCTGAAGCTTGCAATGAAATTCCTCTATTGTCACTGTTGAATTCTACAAAAAGAAAGGAAATTGATCAGAATTAAATGATCATTGGCAACTTTTGTTTATCAGCAATAGACTTATGACCTCATTCCTCTGCTGCGATCATTAAGCAAACCATCTTGTGATCTTGACTTGCAATTATATTGCCATCTTCTCCACTGACTCTGCTTATTGGAAACCACGATCACCTGGAACGCTATGGTGGTAAATGCCCACCAGTCTTGAAGTGCCCTAATCCTGATCAGACGACTATGGGGATGCTGTAAGAGTCATAAATGTCAGGACCAGTCATAAAATTGCCTTTCCAATGCCATGGTAACATCAAACAATTGCTAAGCAGAACACTTGTTAAGCGAGGTCTATCTGTAGTCCTCATGTTTTTAAATTTATTTTCCTGAATCTATATTTGCATGAGAAGCTAGCTTTACATATTCCATGAAAGAACTAGTGATCTTTATCACCCTCATCATTGGTTAAGTAATAAAATATTTTCATCTGAAAATACAAATTATACTTAAAGCCAGAATTTAAAAAAAATCAACTGGGTAAAAAGGAAAAACTAAAGACAGAATCGTAGGACTGCAAAGTACATTATGGGGATCTTCTAGACCAACTTACTTCTCAAAATTGGATAAAACTATAAAATTTCCTAAAAAATGGATGCTTGACCTCTGCCTTTAATACCTCCCACAAAGGGAAACTTCCTATTCTGCAACCTTAAAATGAAAAGTTTTATCTTTAAAAAAAAACCTTTATCCTAATGCTTAACTAAAATCTGCCACCTTGCAATTTCTGAAGTGTCAGAATAAAACAAATCTGTTCCATTTTCATCTTTTACATGTTTTTAACTGCAATCAAGTGTCTCCTTTATCTTCTCTCTTGCATCTGAATATACTTTACTCTTTTTATAATTTTCCTAATTCTTGTTTTACAATTTACTCTCATTCCTTGTTATAATTTTCTAGACATGCTACAATTTGTTAATGACTACCTTTAAACATGACACCATGAACTATGATTAGTTACAGCGATTTGGATCACTGAGATCTAGATGCAAGAGCCTGCCAACACAGTACAGATTTGGACATTATGATTTTATGAATGCAAGCCAAGAGTCATTAGCATTTTTAGCAATCAGATTGGGCGTTGGTTCTTACCTGACACGCCCCTTCTCGGCGAGCTGCAAGGAGCATCCAGAGTGGGAGGAGCTTCAGACTCTGCTCTCACAGGCTGATCTTGAATTGAGGAACGCTCCTCCTCCTCCATGTGACTCCACGTAGTGTTCCCCAGTTTTGCGAGAACAAGAAGAAAAAGCCGTGTTCTCATCCTAAGTAACTAATGGATCCTTGGCCAAAACAAGATTCCCCACCAGACGGAAAAATTTAGGGTGGGGCTGGATGCTCCTCGCAGCTTGCCGAGAAGGAGCGTGTCAGGTAAGAACCAACACCCATTCTCCATAGAGCTGCTGCTCGGAGCATCCAGAGTGGGACATACCAAAGCTTGGCAGTCCTACAGGAGGGACTCTGTCTGGATTGGACGCCCCTCCGGGTCATTGAGAACCCATTGTAGGACTCGTCTGCCAAATGAGGCCTCCGCTGAGGCAAATATGTCGATCTTGCAATGCCTAATGAAGGGAGACTGGGAAGCCCAGGTGGCAGCCTGGCATATATCAGTGATTGGGGCCTGGGTGGCCCAAGCCGCCAAGGTAGCCGTGCTCCTAGTGGAATGAGCTGTTATTCCACTGGGTACTGGCAGAGCTTGTGACAAGTAAGATCTAGAGATAGTTGCTCTGATCCAGCAGCCAATAGCTGATGGAGATACTTTGTGACCCAGTGTCTTGGGCTGGAAGGAAAGGAATAGGGATTCAGACCTTCTAAAGGTCTGAGCGTGCTTGATGTAAATGCGCAGGGCCCGTCTCATGTCCAGGGAATGCCAAAGTGTTTCCCTATCCCCTGAGGGTCTGGGGCAAAAGTTTGGGAGAATGAGTTCCTGTGTCCCGTGGAAGGGTGAGTTGACCTTGGGCAAGAAGGTAGGGTTGGGCCAGAGAACCACCCGATCGGCGTGGAAAACGCAGAGGTCCTTTCTAACTGATAAGGCTGCGATTTCCGATATCCGACGGACGGATGTGATGGCCACCAGGAACACAACTTTGAATGTTAAAAACTGGAGGGTGGACTCCCTTAGGGGCTCAAAGGGGTGTGTAGTGAGTGAAACAAGGACCTTATTAAGGTCCCAGGTGGGGTACCGGTGAACAGTCAGAGGGCACAAATTGGTGGCTCCTCTGAGGAATGCCCTAATGCGAGGGTGGTGGGAAAGGGAGCCAATGTTGTCGCAAGAGATAACAGTTGTTAGGGCTGCGACCTGTCGCCTCAAGGTCTTAGGGTAAAGCCCTTTATTCAGTCCCTCTTGGAGGAATTCTAAAATTTGAGCGATAAAGGGGGAGAGTGGGTTGACTTGAGATTTATGACACCACTTGCAGAAATTATTCCAAGTGGCATCGTAGATTCGTGTGGTTGAGGGCCGCCTAGCGGCTAAGATGGTGTCAATAACCTGATTAGAGAACTTCTCTTTCCTTAGGCGGTTCCGCTCAACCTCCAGACGGCTAACTGGAGCCATTGGGAATCTGGATGCAGCAGGGGCCCCTGGGAGAGGGAGATCCTGTCTGGGGGAATCCTCCAGGGGGGCGCTACTGATAGATTGCGGAGGTCTGCAAACCACAGGCGCCTGGGCCAGTAGGGGGCCACCAGAAGCAGTTCCGCCTTCTCATGGATTAGTTTTTGGATGACTCTGGGAACCAGGGCTAGTGGGGGGAATGCATATAGGAGCCCAGGGAATAATGGAAATGCATGAGACCATCTTACCTAATAACTTAGACAAGTCTAATAGAGTTACCTCTTTTGATTGCCTGATCTGTTTTACAGATTTCTGGATACTAAGGAACCTTTCCGAGGATAGAAAGACCCTTTCTTTGACCGAATCGATAACAGACCCTAAGTGGGTAATTCAGATAGATGGTGACAGTTGGCTCTTTTTCCAGTTTATAAGAAACCCGTGGGCTTGGAGGGCAGAGAGAGTAGCCCTGGTGTCCCTCTCTGCCTGGCATCTGGAGGGGGATAGGATGAGGATATCATCCAGGTAGCAGTGGAGGCGTATGGGAAGGTTCCTAAGGCGAGCCGCTAGCGCCGCGAGGACCTTTGTAAAGGTCCTAGGTGCCGATGCCAATCCAAAGTGGAGGGCCACATATTGGAAGTGGTGATTGTTGTAACAGAACCTGAGGAATTTGTAGTGGGAGGGCCAGATTGGGATGTGTAAGTATGCTTCTGAAAGGTCTATAGAGGAGAGCCAGTCCCCTTGCCTGGTACCCAGGAGAATAGACTGTAAGGTGTGCATTTTAAACTTCTGATGGATCAAGTAACGATTAAGTCGTTTTAGGTCTAAGATTGCTCTCCATCCACCGGAATGTTTGGGAACCACGAGTAGGTGGGAGTAAAAACCCCGCCCTCGTTGAGTGGGTGGGACGGGTTGGATGGCCTGTATATCAAGGAGATGCTGAATAGTGGAATCCATCAAATTGCGTTTGGTTGGGTCCTTTGAAGGGGGGGATGCCATGAAAAAGTCGGAGGGGGCAGACTGGAATTCAAGGGCGAGACCAAACCTGATGGTGTCTCTGACCCAGGCATCGGAGGTTGAGGAATCCCATTGGTTGGCAAAATGTCTGAGACGTCCGCCAATGGGGGTGGATACGGCTATCTTGGGCGCCGGAAGGGTCTTCCACCTGATCCCCTGAAAGGTCTTTTGTAGCTGCCGCCCCTTCTACTCCTGTCACCCGAGTTGGCTCGATCCTGGAGTTGGGATGGCTGAAAGTACATGGACGTCAATGGGGGTCTTGGGTACCTGAGCGGGAAGGAAGGCTGGTAGAAGGGTCGAAAGGACCCTCTCCGAAAGGGCTGAGGGACTCTTGGCTCTGGTCTCCGAAAAAGAGAAGAGAGGAATTTTTTCTTGCTGCGGCTCTTGACGAGCAGGGGTTCCAGAGCTGGGCTGAATAATTTGTCTCCCTTAATGGGAGCAGTGGCCAATTTGACTTTGCTTTTGACGTCCGCCTGCCGGTGTTTGAGCCAGAGCAGGCGGCGGGCTGTGACGTGTGAAGTTATGGCCCAAGTGGAAAACTTAACCAAGTGGTAGGTGGCGTCGGCCGAGAATTCTGCTGCGGCTGCAAGCTTAGTGATGTCCTGGTGCGCTCTTATATTAGAGGTAGGGACATGTTGTTTTAATTGATGGAGCCACCGGATCGAAGACCTGGTGAAAAAGGAAGCAGCCGTGGCCGATCTAATGGCCCAAGGTCAGATTGGTGAGCCCGGCGTAAGGCCAGTTCAGCCCACTTGTCTTCGGGTTTTAGAGCCTCCAGAGGGTCACTTGTGGAGGAGGAGGATGCTAAGCCAACAATGGGCTCATCAACCTTGGGAGTATTTAGTAAGCTAGAGAAGTCCGAATCGAGGTTGAAAAATCTCTTATCCTGGCTGGAAGGGGTGGGAGGGGCCCCAGTGGAGGCCAGCTGTTTTGATACCAAGTCGGAGAAAATGGGCGGAGCCGGAATGACTTCAGCCTCCACAATGGGCTGCTTAAATATGGAATCCTCTGGGCCTTCCGCTGAGGAAGGGGGGGGGCAGAGGGAGACTGAGTGAATAGGCCAGAAATGTTTTTGGCTTTAAAGAGTAGAGATTTATACAGGTGTGGCTTAAACAGACCCACGAATGTGGGTTGGTTGGGGGAGAGGCCCTCATCCTCGGACATCTCCCCCTCCATTGGCTCCGTCTCCGATAGGGGTTCACTGTAATATGTTGATCCCAATTTGAATTCTTCCTCCCCCCTGAATTGACCAAGGCCCCCTTCCTCCTCTTCTGCTCCCTTTCTGGAAGAGGGCTGTCCCTCTGTGAGAGTACCTGACCGTGAGGAGGATCCGATCTTGGTAGGGATCTGATGGATAGAGACTCATGTTCAGGGGCCATCAGGAAGAAGCCGGGTCTGGACATTTGTTGGAGACCTTCCGCAATTCCCTGGTGGATAGCCAGTTCCATCCATGACCTCATTTGCTCTGGGACCTCGACTGAGGGAGGTTCCTCTTGGCACAGACCAGCGGCCGTAGGAGTAAAGGTGGCTTCGGGTGTCTATCTGGTCGTTGTTCCAGGGGCCTGATGACCCTGGGGTGAGCTGCGCCTGGATAGGGAAGAGTAATCTGGAGGAGGGGGGGTTGAGTAGAGGTGGAAAGAGTGGGAGATGGGAGGGCTGGAGGCACCAAGTGTGACTCCCTGGTTCGCCTATCGAATTCCTTCTCCAATGCCTTATGGCACCTTAAGGCATCCCTCTGAGAGGCCTTGGAAGTTTCCTTAGCCTGCCTGCGCAAATGGTGAGATTTCGATTTGGCCTTCAAAGAAGGGCCTTGAGAAGAATTGTCACCTGCCATTTTAAGAAGTAATGAGCGTATACAGTACTAGAGGCGGTTGGCTCGCCTGGGGTTCGACCTGCAACAAAGGCCAGGTGTCCTTTAAGCTGGTCCGCGCCCCTCTTTTGGAATGTTGATATGTACTATGATAGAAAAATATGGAATTATATATTATTATTAATATTGAAATATATATATATATATATTTATAAATATATATATATATATATAAAACCCGAATAACCAAAGATCCACATGCAAATACCCGCGAGAACCTCAGAAAACAAATATACCCGCGTAAGATTGGAAGTATCTAGGCAACGTTTCGATGAAGTCTCATTCATCATCTTCAGGCTTGGTCTTCAGCTCT
>BHEV01072925.1:0-36244 GCA_004319985.1 Emydocephalus ijimae | reverse complement strand
AGAGTTGATGTTTTAATGTTTTGTTTGTCTTGTTTGTTTGTAGAAAATTAATAAAATTCTTTTCAAAAAAAAAAAAAGACAATGAGTCACCCACACACAGTGTAAATTTGTTCTCACTTAGAATAAATAGGAATCAACATAGACCCACAGAAGAACAAGTAAAACGTTTCTCTAGAAAGTACTGTGAGTTGATATTGACTCCAATTGAATTATGGACTCCAATAGTGTCTCAGAGAAGAAGCAACCTCTGCTCAGATTATTAATCATAAAGAGGTCTATGATGAAAACAACCCAAGCTGACATAGCACCCCCCCAAAATATTCTTTTGTAGCCCCAATCTCCCCAGCAGGATGCCATCAACTTTTTGTGAATGAAACACCAGTAAGATTTCCAACCATTTTTTGATGCAGAGAAGTAAGTACAGATAATCCTCAACATATGGCCACAGTTCAGTTGAAAATTTCCATCCTTAAGCAAGGTATTTGTTAAGTGAGGTTTGTTCCATTTTATGATATTTTTGCCACAGTTGTTAAGCTAATCACTGCAGTTGCTAAGTGAATCATCTGATCATTAAGCAAATCTGGCTTCCTTCATTGTTCTACTGACTGGAAGCCAAGCAGAATGGTTATATATGGTGATCACATGGCCCTTGGACATTGTAACGGTGATAAATACATGTCTATTGTTGAGTTCCCAGATTTTGATCATGTGACTATGCAACGGTTCTAAGTGTGAAAAACAATCCTATAAGTCACTTTTTTCACTTTTGCCATTGTAACTTTGAATGGTCACTATATGAATGGTCGTAAGTCAAGGCCCACCTGTAGATGTGTAAGTATTTATTTAAATTTAATCAGGGACACCTGGAGTGGGAGTAAAAAAAAACAAATATAACAGCCTTGATTGCACAATTAAAGCCCTGTTGCATTTTAAAATGCAACATATGAAAATCAGGGATAGACCTTCAAGCATGTGGTTGTGACTTCCATCATTACTTTTTAGAACCATCCTTTCAGAAGATTTGGTTTAGGGACGAGCCATATCTCTGAATTTTTGACCCACCTTCCAAAGCACTGTTTCAAAAGATGGGTATCTCTGTTTAATGAGCATATCAACATCTTTTCTGTACAGTCTCCTCCTGTATTTATGTTAGCACAATGCCAAAGACCCAGACTAGGGCTGTCAAACTCCCCTGGATCTGTGTCCAGGGAATCATCTTGAAAGGGTAAGAGATAACCTATGAGGAGCGCTATTTATATATATGTTACGCATTGGCCAGGCTCACACCCAGTTTAGCAAAGGAGGAAAAAGTCCCGATATGTGATGCCACCATGACGATGTGTGTTTGACATCCCTGACCCAGATCAAGGTAACTTCTGCAACTATCCAGGTTTCTCATTCTGCGCTGAAGTGGCTCCTTGAAAAACACAGTCCTAAATCAGAGTGTATGTTTCTTTATTTCAGCCTGTAACAGTAGCCTTTTAAATGCAGTTCCTGAAACAGTCGATGCATGCAACATAGTTACCCAATTTATATTGTTTGGACTCAATTTCACCTTCAACAAAAGTTCTTCTTTTTGGAAACATCTGGTGTTCAGGGTGCAAGCAACTCTCAGAAATATGTTATTTCAGCTTCTCCACTTTGATCCAATCTTGCCAGTGTGCAGTTACCCAAGATGTTTGCCATATTCCAAACCAATGTGTTCTGATTTCATGTGGCTGTTATGTGATCAGATCAAATGTGCTGTGCAGCGCTTTGAAAACATCTATGGCATGCTCAGCCCCTCATTCCCTTTCCCTTGACCTGCCCTTTGTGGGGAGTATGGAATGTAAAACATTTTTTGTGGGTCTTCCCAACTTTGTACTTTGTTTAAACTCTCGCTCTCTCTTTCTCTCTCCCATTCCTTTTACTCATTTTCCTATTCTAAGCCAGAAGACTGGCATTTCCCTTAACATAAAGCTAGCAACCTTTGAAAAGCATGGGATAATTTACTGGTGTACATAAAAGCAGATATTTTGATGCTGAAAGGAGAACTATTTCTCAATATGGAGGTGGTTGGTTTCTTAACATAGGTACATTTCCACAAATTAAGAGTAAAAAAAAAGTAAGTTATTTAATTTTGTTTGAATAGTCAATGAACAGGCATCATTCTTCAGTTACCCTCATACGCCTTATAAGGATCTGTGTCCAGGGAATCATCTTGAAAGGGTAAGAGATAACCTATGAGGAGCGCTATTTATATATGCATCATATCACATAGTAGCTGAAGGGTACAATAGAAAGGTATCTAGGCCTCTTTTGTCACTAGGATTATTTTACTGGATAGGTAATCCTACCTTTCTATACCAAGGTTGATTTCCTGAGAGTCATCCCACTCTGGTGATATTTGCACAGACATCTAAATTGCATAATACATTATAATACTTAAGGAGCAGGGAAACTATTTTTGAGTACTATATTTCATTTGGTAAAACAGATTGAATAGAATAGAATAGGACTAGACTAGACTAGGCTAGACTAGACTAGACTAGGCTAGACTAGACTAGACTAGACTAGAATAGGACTAGACTAGACTAGACTAGAATAGAATAGCTGAGTTGGAAGGGACCTTGGAGGTCTTCTAGTCCAACCCCCTGCTTAGGCAGGAAATCCTACACCACTTCAGACAAATGGTTATCCAATCTCTTCTTAAAAACTTCCAGTGCCGGAGCATTCACAACTTCTGGAGTCAAGTTGTTCCATTGATTAATTGTCCTAACTGTCAGGAAATTTCTCCTTAGTTCTAAGTTGCTTCTCTCCTTGATTAATTTCCACCCATTGCTGCTTGTCCTGACCTCAGGTGCTTTGGAGAATAGCTTGACTCCCTCTTCTTTGTGGCGACCCACAAAGAACGGTTGCTGGAATTTGGTATGTCTAGTTTAATGAAAAGAAGAACTAGGGGTAACATGATAGCCATGCTCCAATATCTCAGGGGTTGCCACAAAGAAGAGGGAGTCCAGGTATTCTCCAAAGCACCTGAAGGCAGGACAAGAAGCAATGAATGGACTAGAAGACCTTCAAGGTCCCTTCCAACTTCTATTCTATTCTATTCTATTCTATTCTATTCTATTCTATTCTATTCTATTCTATTCTATTCTATTCTATTCTATTCTATTCTATTCTATTCTATGAAGCACCATGATATTCGAAAACACAAGTGCTGCCTGGTAGGGACATAGCAAACAATACATTGAAATATCAGTTGAACATCATACAAAACACACCGCTGTGAGAAAAGTAGGAGTTTCTCCAAAAACAATGAATTTTTAGGTGCAGTTTTCAGTCTGAAAAATTAAATCTTCAAAGCACCATTCTTGATGAATTTTTGTAAGGTGGGGACCTCTTTTTCTGCTTATTAATTTGTTTATCAATTAATCCAGAAATGAGAGGGGATTGTTTCGCTCTCATCTTTTGCCTTGAGTATCTTGCCCATTTTTCCCATCAATTTCACATTTCCCCCTAATCCTCTCTTTCACAAGACCAATTGGAAACTCCTACTTTAATTTCCCCACTTGCAGAAACACAATGCTTTTTCCCAGTACCATCTCACCAATGAATCCCTAATGCCATACTTCAAAAGACATTGTTTCCTACCGTAGGAAAGCCTTATTGCCCAAAAGATAATAAGAGAACAATAGGTTTTTGAGGGGAAACTGGACCAGTAGAACGAGTTGGGGCACATGCTTCATTTTGTGAAACAATCACCACAGGAATGGGATACAAGCCCGTGCAGATCTCCCCCAAGGGAGACCAAACAGCTGCATAGAATTTCACCCTCAGTGAGGTTATTTTCATCCCCTTCATGTGGACTGGAAGAATCAGGGAAATGGAGAACTGTGGGACAATAAATACAATGCAGTTGTGGTATGCATTAGTTGTCCTCCCAGAAAAGCCTTAAGCTCAGTCTCCTTCCCATTAATGGAGCTTCCTTCCATAGGGAAAAGGCAATTTTGAGGGAACATCAAACTACAAAGGCAATTTTGGGGAAACCTGAAGTAGTGGGCAGCATTTCAGAGAGATTTGGGGATGGAATTGGATTGATCAGATTTTGATATTGACATAAGCTGAGCCAAACCTCTAAACCAGCTTTTCTTTTGAGTAGCTAAATAACAGACCCTAAACATAGACTCATCTGCAATGCCAAGAAAACCCTAAACCATTAAAGGATGAAAATGCTGGCTGAGTTTGTAACCAGATGCTGGACTGTGCTGTGAGGTTCAGCATGAAACACCAAGCATGCAAAAACACATCTGAAACTTCATGTGGCCTTGGGTGATAAAGAGGACAATTGCTTGCGATGAAAGATACTCAACACATCTCTAGATCCTCAGCCCTTTAATCAGAAAATGGAAAGATATTGGCAACAGGGAAAGCCACCACATTTGAGCCATTCAATAACTGTTTTGCCTGTGGCTAGGTAAAAAACATTTCCCAGAAAATAAACTAGCCAAGATGTTGATTTAAACATCATGGCCATATTTTCCCCCTGTCGTCTACTGGAGCATGCAGTTGGCAGCAGAAATTCTATAAATGCAACTATAAATATAAAACCTTTAGATCAGAAGGCTCTTTGGAAACAGTTCCTGTTTATAAAGACTATTTACAAGGAAGTAGAGGTTTGCTGACATTCAGGATGAGTTTTGTTGTCTCAACATTTGTATGGTAAATTATTTTCTTTCTCAGTCTGCTTCCCCTTGCCCTTATTTTTTCTGGGAAAAAAAATCGTAGTTCAAACAAATTCATTTGTTTTTCCATTTTAGTTATGATTTATGGAAAACTAGAAAAAGGATTCCTGGGTATAAATGCAATAAAGAAGAAAAAAACATTAGCAGAAATATTTGGGGGGTATACATGTGTGCACCCCACACATTCACTCTAATCCAGACATTCCTTTGCAAGACTAAATCAGGAAACAAACAGATGGTTATCTAAATCACCTTATGCTTTTAATATGAATGGATTTTTTCTCCACTAATCATCACAGTGAAGTGTTCTGCCATTGGTCAGCCAATAGGTGCTTCAGAAAATTTATCATTTTTGAAACGGTGATTTCAGCTGCTTGTGGGCCTTTTCTACTATTCAAATATAAATTTAGCTCAATTCTTTTTTTAAAAAAAAATCAAAATCCACTTCAACAAACCCAAAGCGTCTTAATTTTGTCAACACATATCCAGTTGTTATGCCTCACAAATACTTTTTAAATTATTTCATTGGTAGGTTGTTTATCAATTAATGTCCTTCTATCCCAAGGACATTAATTAAAATTTCAAGAATTTGTAGGCTCATTGGTTATTACCACCCTTTTGTCTTCTATTGTCCACTTTTCTGATGTTTTTCCTGCTAAAGGTGTTGGCACTTTTCCAGGCATAATGGCCATTTCCCCCCTTCCTCAAAAAACACAGAGCTTCTGTAGTAACTCTTGTCTTACACATAAATGTTTTTGGGAGAAAAAGGGGGGATTGTAGGAAGTTAGCACCCGCCCCTCTCCTAGAAAAATGAAATATCCTAGGAAATATTAAAAAGGCAGAATATTTCCCCTAAAAAGTGTAGAAACTTAGAAGAGAAACTCATCTCAGAAGCAGAAACTCATCCCCACCTTTGTTAATGGGCAGGCCGTTAAGGCCTAGGCCAGAGTATTCTACATAATAAAGGTCTCTGCCCATCTCACCATCTGGCCTGGGAAGATTGTATCAGCCAGCATTCAGGTGAAGTCATGTGGCCCAGACAAAGCCATACAAGTTAGCTAAGGCCCCCACCTCTGGGAGTCTGACAGCCAATGGGATACATTTTTTACACAGGAACAGGAAACACTAAGGCGGGGCCCAACAGAAGAGTATATAACAAAGGGTCTCTCAGCATCTCAGCCCTTTTCCCCACCTTCTTTTCCTTCATCCAACATCTTGGAGCATGTGATCGTCTTTTTCACTTTGGAGCTCCAAGCCATGTGGTCCTGTCCACTATTAAACCATCTTTCCAAACAGCCTCCCCGTTTCCAGCATCTTTTTCCCCACTTGGAACTGATCCCAGGAGGATAATTCTTCCAACAAAAAATCTTATAAGCGATTGACAAATCAAATCAAATCAATAAAATAAATAAATGCAATACGTGTTTTAGATGAACTACTGATCTTTAGCCTCAATTTCCTTTCTGGCATGGAGAAGTCCATTGTAGATGTGTTTCCAAATGTCATAATATGTAAGAACTATCATGCATTTAGGTGGAATGAAAAGCAGCAGATTGATATATTGCTAAAATGAAGCATATGCCAGGCCTCTACCAAATCCTAGACTTGTTTATTTGTTTGCCTTATGTTATTCTAATTGTTTATTTGAACTTATTTCATTATGAAAATCAAGGGAGTTTCCACAGAGTTTCCACAGAGTTCCCAAGTCCAAATGCTGGCTAGATTTAGAACTTCTCTGGTTCAGCAAGGTTACTGCATCATCTTCTTTGACTATAAGTATAATCCTTTACCCCAATTTAAAACATCCTAAACAGTAATCCAGAAAAGTATGATCCCTGACATTCGGGAAGAAAAATAACACTGTTCCATATGGGTCAATCATCTGACACAGGATAAAGAAACATAATCTTTTCTCTGTATAACTATCATTTCATAGATGGTATGAACTTTGTTAATCTGCAAGAGTAAGAATTACACCAAATTCTTCTTCTGTCATAATGAAACTATGGTCTGCAGTGATTGGATTGGCCCCCTCTGGTTTTCTTTGGCCCCGTCCATTTCACAGTGTTCAGATTCCCCTGCAAGTAGTCAATGCTCATAAAGTGTTCTTCAACACAGAAGCTCAACACATTAACACCACACAAAAATATGCCATGTGTTCCATCTGGCAAACTTTACCAGACAAGCTGGAATGCAATCTGGAAACATTTACAGGCTTTTTGAGATGGGAATGCCAACCACTATATTTCACTCAAAAGGAGATTTGAAATATGTTTGCAAAATGTATAGATTATACTGTACATGGAAATAAATTAAGGCCTCTCCAGTAACATCAATTGAAACCAGCAGAGCCGGGAGTCTAGCTTTTAAATGGACTGGGGTCAAACTCACTTGCTCTTTTTTAAAACATATGAATGCTTCTAGCCACTAACAGAGAAATGTGCAGTCCTCACAAGAAACTGACAGATTTATCAAGCCTAAATATTTGTGGTCTAGCAAGGTTTTCATCAGATGTACCTCTATATCTCTATGTATCATTTAGTCAGACCATGTCCACCATTGAATATCAATAGCTAATTTTATTATATTGATTTTATCTGATGAAATGTATAGGTGTCGCAAAAGGGAATCACATGGCTCTGAGATACTGTAACTGTCATAAATACGAGTCAGTTGTCAAGCATCCAAATGTAAATCACATGACTATGGGGCTGCTACAATGGTCATAGGTGTGAAAAATGGTCATTGCCATTGTAACTTCAAACAGTCACTTAATTAATTGTTATAGGTCAAGGATTACATGCAGGGGTAGGAATCAATTTTTTTAACAACCTGTTCTATGGGTGTGGCTAGGTGGTCTTGGCCATGTGATTGGATGGGTGTGGCTTTTTTTGGCAGCAACCCCCCAATTTTGGGGCCTCTTGGCCCTCGGGGAAGCCTTCTGGGGGGGCCTTTTTGCCCCCAGGAAGCTTCTCTGGGGCCCAGGAAGGCAAAAAATAGAGCACGGGGGATGGCGGTAGGGGAGGCTGCCCCTATTCCATTTTTTGCCTTCCTGGGCCTCAGGGAAGCCTCCTGGGTGAAGCAGTAAGACAGCGGGAGGGGGGTAATCCTGACCCAGCTGATCATAGGAACAGCTGATCATCGGGAGGGAAAAAAAATACCTTAAGGAGTGACTGGGCAGGGAAGAACACAGTCAGCAATGTCAGGCATGTGTGCGATGTCACGCATGCGTGATAAGGACTGACTGGGTGGGGAGGGGAGGGGAGGGATGGGCGGAAAGGGGTGGGGCCTGCCAGGGGCATGATTTGCCGGTTCTCCGAACTGTACAGGATCTATAGAACCGATCTGAACTGGTAGAATCCCAGCCCTGACTATATGTAATTCCCAAAACAAGGCTGATCAGGATAATTAGTCAAACTCAAGGCTCGTGAACTGGATCCAGCCCACTGGATGCTTAAATATGGCCTATGGGGCTGCCCTGGAAACCGCAAAGGACTGGCCCACAATGCTTCTGACAGTGAAAACACAGCTAAGCTCCATTTTCACTGTCAGACGGCTTCAGGAGGCCATTGCAACTGAAAAAGGAGCTCGGGAGTCTATTGTTGCTGGCATAGTACTTGGGCCACCTCAGGCACCACCAACACAAGTGATGTTGAGCCTGGCCATGCCCTCCCCCCCCCGCCTCCCCAAGGTCAAACACAAACCTGATGCAGCCCTCAATGAAATCGAGTTTGACACCCTTGGTTTAACCCTATATGTGACTGGGTTCTGGGTAGAATTAAATCTAATCATTTACCATGTTTGAAAACCAGCTTGATCAACTGATTGATCAAACAGCAAGCCAAGATCAAGGCTGTCAGTTTTGAACTGTAAAACTTCAAACAGTCTCTAAATAAGTGTAAAGAGATACAGAACTTTGCCATTGGATGCTGGATCTAGTCATTATCAAGGTCTTTGCAGCCAAGATCCAGTAGCCCTCGACAAGATCCTTCAATGAAAATGACAGCTGACCCTTCCAGCAGTTTGCTCAAGACTATTCTGTAAAGATAGCATGGAATTCCATCATTCCTTGACTATTGTTCATTCATCTTTATGGAACAATTCTGCTCTTGTGTGCTTGTGAATTGGGGAATAGCTTCAGAGACAGTTGACAGGTGGAGATTTGTGTTTCAAAGAGATTGAAGGAATTTGTTCTCTTCCTGAGCCCCAGCTGGTCTTATATCTCAAGGAGAAAGGCCATGGATGGTCAATAGAATCATAACATTCTGAGTTACAATTATGATTTAGCTAGATACTTTCAGGGTTGCAACTACTTGGAAGGGTTTGAAATGTTAGTTTTCAGCTATATCAGTCTAGATTTATCTTGCCCACAGGCATCATTTGTATCTTTTTACAATCAATTTTCCACTACTTTTCACCCTTTCATAAATGTGTTTGCTTCTCTGTTTCTGCAAACCATCAGGTAAATGTACACCAGCTTTTATGAATAAATAAATAGATTGTCAAGCAGAAGGATGGAAGTTCTATTTTCTTTTTGTGTTAGGACAGTGGTTTCCAAACTTTTTCAGTCCACTGCCCCCTTGGTGCTACAAACTCATCCTCGGTGCTCCCCACCAAGGGGTGGGATTCAAATTTCTGTGGGCGTGGCCTAATTGGGAGGTGTGGCTTGCTGGTCACGTGACTGGCTGGGCATGGCTTGCTGGTCATGTGACTGGGTGGGTGTGGCTTGCTGGTCACGTGACTGGCTGGCGTGGCTTGCTGGCTGGGCATGGCTTGCAGGTCATATGACCAGGTAAGTGTGATCTGGTGGTCATGTGACTGGATGGGCGTGGCCAGGTGACAGGCAAACCAAATACACGTGGTCCTCACTTAATGGCCGGTTGCTTAGCAAGTGTTCTAATTTATGACTGGCCTCCCCAGAGATACTTGACCTGTTTTTGGAGTTTTGACAGCCACGCACACACATACACACACACTCCCTTCCAATCCTGCTGGAGCAGGTCATTGCATTAGAATCGGCAAAGCATCTCTGATTAGATTCTAGCAGTGAATAAAATCTAATCAGAGATGCTTTGCCGATTCTTGTTGATTTGTTTTATTTGTATCTCTTTATTTTATGTTGCTGAATTGCATTGACATGTGTCCCTTCTTGTGCACAACCCAGAAGCTTTTGTGATTCTTTGCAGCAAAACTTGCCGACTTCTGGCTTTGCTCTACTTTTCAAACGTACCGGCACTGCTGTGTTCTAGATGCCAGCCCTGCAGGTCCACCCCATTGAGCCCACTGCACTGGAGGGATCTGCCCAAGCAAGTCAAGTCAATGGGGTGAGCCTGAGAGACGGAAAGAGAGAGAAAGAAAAGAGAGAGAGAGAGAGAGAGAAGGAAGAAAAGAAAGAGAAAAGGGAAAGAAAGAAAAAGGGATGAAGAAAGAGGGGGGAAGGGAAGGAAGGGACAGAAACAAAACGAAATAAAGAAGGAGGGAGGGAGGAAGGAGAAAGATAATGAGATATCTATTCTCGTCCAATCACCTGTTCCAGCAGGGTTAGAAGGGTGTGTGTGTTTGTGTGTGTGTGTGTTCTCCTTGTAATTTACCAGTACGTTTTGGTTTTGCCTTCTTCAGAATTGGCACTGTAATTGCCAATGGGGAAAAGTAATTTTTAGAATGGAGATCTGGTCCAATGGATCCTGTTTAAAGCCTCAACAAAATGTGAGAGCTTCCTGATAGTCTTGATCATGTTTTGCCCACAAAATCTTTAATTAATAGAAGCCAAAGATGTTTCAATGTGCTAGCAAAAATGTTTCAATGTGGAAAAGGGCCTCAGTCTAAACTAGGCCTCATTTCAATCTGATGCATAAGCTCTCTCTCTCTCTCTCTCTCTCCCTCCCTCCCCCCCTCCCTTCCAGACTGGCTTTGCTCTATTTTCCCAATGTGCCTGTGGGGCTGGCACTTCGAACATGGATGGATGGAGAGAGAGACAGACAGACAGACAGACAGACAGAGACAGGTAGGTAGGTAGGGAGGTAGATTGGTAGATAGATAGATAGATAGATAGATAGATAGATAGATAGATAGATAGATAGATCTATATTGGTAGATAGATAGATAGGCAGGTAGGTAAACAGACAGAAAGGCAGACAGACAGACAGGCAGACCTTTAGATGTATGGATGGATGGATCGATGGACGGACAGACAGACAGAAAGAAAGAATGTGACAGCAGTGGCACTTTGAGAAAGTTAGTAGAGCAAAGTCAGAGTGGGAATTGAAGTCCACACAAGTCGCCAAGGTTGAGTAACATGAGCTGAATATATCAACCCAGCCATTCTGGTTTAGAGTTTAGCATGCTGTTTGATTCTGGCTTAGTCAATGGCTAAGATCTTTCTGCTCCTTAATGCAGCTGTCCCCTCTGCCCCTTCTCCAGCCCCCTGCAGCTGCCCCCTCTGCCCCTTATTCTGCCCTCTTTGGCATCCAATTTTGCAATGCCAACCTCCCCAGAGCAGTGATGCAGCCACCCTCACCCTTTTTGCTTTAACCCAAGGTCCACTTCCATCGGGCCAAGCAAGAGGAGGTACACTGCAAACGCTCAGAGACACCCAACTTCAATGAAGTGTTCTGCCCATTTTTATGCTCCGCCCAGGGGGAGGAAGGCGTGTGGAAGCAGCCCAGACCAGCGGAGGTGGAGGGAACAATCGCTTGGGAACTAAGCAAGCAAGCAAACAAGTGCAGGGCTCCATTAGAAGAACCGGGCTGCAGAGGGAGGTTAGGTTCTAGGTCCAGGACAGCCACGTAGAGGCGAACCGAAATGAGCCACGTGCCTTGGAGAGCCGCAGCTGCACCCGCCCACATCCTAAGCTAAAGCACCCACTTTCCACCACCTCCCACCTCTTCCCGCCCCAGGCTTGGCAAGGCTCACTGCGCACGGGTTCTGTATTTGAGGCGCCAGCTATATACCAATGAAACAGTCAATGGACTGCATGGCCGGCAGTCAGTGAGCCTGCGGGGCTGGCACCTCGAACACCCCCTGCCACCTCTTAGTGCCCCCCTGCCGGCCCCCTTGCCTCTTACCGTGCCCCTGACATCCTACCGCCCCCCAGGGGGTGGTACCGCCTACTTTGGGAACCACTGGGTTTGGAGATGGAGAAGTATTTGTTAAAGGCACACAAAGCTATGAAGATGAGCAGAAAGGGCATAGAGTTTTGGAAGCAAAGTGAGAAAATTACTGATTGGTACATGTTCTCAACAAGTTGTAAAAATGTACAGTTGATTTGAAGTCCTATTACAAATTTTAGTACTCAGAAAAATTAAAGACAATGCACAGGTTTTTAATTTTAATAAAACACACACACACACACACATGTATATGTATATGTATATGTATATGTATATGTATATATGTATGTATGATATTCAGCTTTGTTCGGGTATTTTCCCACATCATTATAGTTGTGCTTTTAAAGTGGTAGTGACGTTTCGAGAGAAACTCATCTGCCATCATCAGGCTTGTGTATTGTGTTCATCTGTGACGAACAGACGAACACAATACACAAGCCAGATGATGGCAGATGAGTTTCTCTCGAAACGTCACTACCACTTTAAAAGCACAACTATAATGACGTGGGAAAATACCCGAACAAAGCTGAATATCATACATATAAATACCAGCGAAAACTTAAGAAATATATATATATATATATATACAGTTTTCTTTCTTTGGTCATTTTTTGTGTTTCTTTCCTCCTTTTTTTGAAAACTAAAGCAATAGGTTTTTTTTAAAGGATTGAGCTGAATATATTTTCCAGGGAAATATATAGGGGGAAATGATGGTTATTGTTAGTTGCATGATTAAAATGCCATTTTTTTGCTCACTGTCTTTTTATAAGGCCTTGTATTTATATTTTTTTAACTTGCAGAAAGAACAATAAAATTTCCCAATGGAGATGGAGAAATCAGAAAAATGGAAAAATAAATAGGACAGAGAATAAATATTCCAACTTGACAGCTCTTTTTTTGACAAATATCCATTACATGTTTTACATGAATGTATCAATTCTACCCTGCTTACTGAACAGCAAGAAATAAATAGCAAGAAACTGCTAGCCAACATTCTATATTTTTGTTATTGGATATAACTTTGAATCATATTTTCTTTCTTTGCTTTCTAAACTGTCAATACAGTTTCTATTCTCATCATGGAAATTGGTCTGACAACTTGTGGGTGAGAAAAAGAAGCCAGTTAAACCCCTTTGCTGGGACCTTGAAGTGCCTGGGAATATTTCCCCTCATTTCAGTGGCTGATGAAACTGATCTTTTAGAGGTTAAAAAATCTTCTCCAGTTTCTGAGCTTTGATTAGAATGGATTCCATAGCCATTTGTTTACTGCTTCCTTTCATTCCTAATTCACCCTCAGACCCAAAATATGTCTGAAATGTAGGAACTCTGATAATAGAAGAGGCTCCTCCAATTCCAAACTCTATTTCCTTCTGAGAAAGAATAGATGATCATAAAGGCTTCTCAGTTTATGTGCTACAGACTCCATATCTGCCCAGGAATTATAGAAACTCGGCCTTTTAACTATATTGTTTGGACTTGACAAGTTGCTGTGGAAAAGAAGTTTACTGAGGAATCAGTAGGAAAGCAGAATGCCCAATATTATGGATATGATGGGAAAACTCTTGGAATTTTGCACCTCCAATGTATTACAGAGCTAGAACTAAAAACATACACAGTCAGAATGGAATAGCTCTCCAAGGTGAAAGCTTGTGATGCTACAGGTTGCAATACTACTAGTTTCTTTTTTAATCTTAAGGGGGAAAGTCAAATTGAGATGCAAAATTATGTCTGGATTGGCGAAACTTAGTAAAGTTGGTAGACTTGTAAGATACCTAGAAGAATTTGAGTAAGCAGATGGACATAATGTGATAAATAAAAGTAGGGGAAATTGTCCAACTTTCATGATGTGAAACCTCGGGACATAGGTCTTCATAACAAACCACAATAATCTCAAGATGCTGAGACATATATTATGATGTAGCGTGTAGAATGACTCCTGATGCAATTATGTAAATACTGTAATTTGCAAGATGATGTCCTGACATTAGGCCATCTTTTTTCCTCTTTCTTTTACTCTGAATACATCAGATCATCCAATAATCTTGTATTGAAGGTAGACAAGAAAACTAGTGCCATGGGCTACTTTTTATTATAAAACTTCAATTCCAGAATCTTGCAAGTCTGAACGCATTTCCTTTTCCTGCCCTTTATTTTTGTGTGAACTAGGGAGAGACTTCTTTGAGTTGTTTACTCACATTATAATCTTGGGCTAGAATCACCGCCCCCCCCCCTTAGGTGAATGACCACTGCTTCATAGAAGCTCTTCCTCTTATACCTCTATTTCCTCTGCCTTGTTCAGGGCAGATGATAATGTACTCTGTACTCTGTACATCATGAAACAGTGGCATTTGTTACCATAAGAGCAAACTGTGCTTACTAGCTTGAAAATTTGCAAAAGAGGGGATGAGTTAAATTCATAGCTAATAAGGCTAACAATGAATATTATGACAGTATATTTCCTCCAGTATTGAAGTATTTGTTAAGTTCGGAGGGACGGCTTCAGAGACGAGAGACCGGTTTCAGTAACAACAGCTCTTTATTATTAGGCTAAATCAGACTCAGCAAGATAGCAGCCCCAGCAGCTCTTTTATAGAGCTTTCCGAGGCTAGGCGGCCAATGACGCCGCTTTGAGTCTGCTGCGCTTAGTTTTAACCAATCGCAGCAGACTCTTAGCGAGCCAATCAGAATCGTCCAGGCTGACCAATCAGGTAACAGTTAAAACAGACCAATGGGAATGCAGGGTTTCAAGCCTGCTAATATGGAACACCCCTCCCCTCTTGGTATCATCCAAGGGGCGGGGTGACGTAGTCACGTAAGTAGGCGGGTCTTCGCACCTGCCTACTTGACCTGCGTGCTTCATTCAGTCTCTGGTCATAGGCCGGTTCGGATGGGCTTTGCGTCGCTCTCAAGCTTCCCAATGGAACTGCCTGGAAGGGTGAGCCGGGCCTATAGCTGCAACTCCTGCCTGGTTCGCCCGGGTTGGTTGAGTCGTTCACTCTGCTGCTCCCGCCTGGGTTCTCTGGGCTGGTTGAGCTAGTCCGGCTGCTCCTTCCAGGTGAAACACCCATCTGCCACGGTTCTGTGTTTTCAGGTGAGTATGGTTGGTTGCTTATTTGGCTTCCACTTGGGGGATGTTCTGTTTGCGATGAGTTTTTTTCTTTTTCTGTGTTTGCAATCTCCCCCCCCCCAGTTCCTTTGTTAAAGTCTGTGCTGGGTAGCCTTGACCGTAGTTGGTCGATGTGGCGCTTCCAGCTTCTCCCATCGGTTGTTTCTAGGCGGTATGACCGGGGCCCGGTGATTTGGGTTATCTATGCAGGTACCCAAAGGGGGTCCCCAGTGAAGCTTTTGGCAAAGACGGTGTCGCCGATGTTGAAAGCATGATGTCGGCTGGTGGAGCCTGGGGGCTTCTCTGGATTGTAGGTGGGGTGTAAGCGGTCTAGTGGTGAATGGAGTCTTCTGTCCATAAGTAGCTCTGCTGGGCATTTGTTAGTGGTAGTGTTAGGTGTGATATGTTGTATCAGCAGCACTTTATTGATTTTTTCCTGGATGTTGCCATCTTCAATTTTTTGTATAGTTTTTTTGGTAAATTGAACCATTCGCTCGCCCTCCCGTTCACTGCTGGGTGAAGTTAAAGCGTGTCTGATGCCACGGGCAGCTAGGTATTGTTCGAATGCCAGTGCCATGAACTGTGGCCCATTGTCGGACACTATCACATCTGGCAAACCGTGGGTGGCAAAGAGTTTGTCAAGCTTCATTATGACGGCTTCGGTGGTTGTTTTTTTCATGGTGCAAACTTCCAACCAATTTGAATATGCGTCGACGGTAATCAGAAATGTATGTCCATGAGTGGGGCTGGCAAAATCAAGATGGATTTGTGACCAGGGGCCTCTCGGTGTTTCCCATTCTAGGGATGGTGCAGCGGGGGGTTTGGATCACATTTGTTGACAACTGTTGCATGCGGCAACCCACATTTCAATCTGTTTGTCCATGCCTGGCCACCAAGCGTAACTTTGTGCCAGGGCTTTCATTCGGACGATGCCAGGGTGCCCTTCATGCAGCATGTCTAGTACAGTTTTTTGCAAAGTTTCTGGTATCACTACCCGATCTCCCCAAAGTATGCACCCTTTTTGGGAAAAAAGTTCAGTTTGCCTGTTCCTGAAGGGTTTGAAACGTTTGTCCTTGTCATTTTCCGGTCACCCACATTCCACCCAGCTTAATACTCGCGCCAGTTGCTTGTCCTTTTTTGTTTCGCAGGCAATGTCTGGCGCAGTGAGGGGTGGGCTGGGTAAGATTTTGAGGTGAAGGACTTGTATGGTGGGTGCTGGGTCGTCTTGCATGTCTGGAAGGGGTGAACGGCTTAAGGCATCGGCGTGGGAAATGTTCTTACCGGGGCGGTGTGTGAGCCGGTAATTATAGGCGGCCAAAAACTCAGACCACCTAATCATCCGAGGTGACAGAATATTTGGGGTGGCCTTGTTGCCCGCCAATATGCCTAACAGGGGTTTGTGGTCAGTAATGATAGAAAAGGTCCTACCGTAGATATATTCATGGAAACTTTTCACTCTGAAGACGATCGCTGGGGCTTCCTTGTCCAGCTGGCTGTAGTTTCTTTCCGGCTTGGACAGGGTTCTTGAAAAGAAGGCGATGGGTGCCTCTTTTCCATCCGGTAAGGTATGACTGAGGATTGCTCCCACTCCATAAGGTGATGCGTCGCATGTAATTGTTAATGGTAGGGTTTCACTATATTGGATGAGAACTGTGTCGGAGGTTAAGAGGTTTTTTATTTGTTGAAAGGTGTTTTCCTCTCATTTTCCCCAAATCCAGGAGGCGGTTTTGTCCAAGAGTCTATGCAACGGCTCCGCCACGGTTGCCTTTTGGGGTAAGAAAACATTATAAAAGTTAATGAGTCCTAAAAATGCCTGGAGTTCCATCTTGTTTTTTGGTCTGGGGGCTTCCTTGATGGCTTTGAGTTTTTTGTCGGGAGGGTGAATTCCGTGTTTGTCTAGAAGGTACCCCAAGAATTCGACCCTCTCAGTGCATAGTTGGCATTTTTCCTTTTTAACCTTCAAGCCAGAGTCTTTAAATTTCTGGAGTACTGTCCTCAGGTGTTTTTCTAGTTGTTTCTTGTTAGCCGCTGCCACTAATACATCATCGAAGTATGGTACGACTCCCTTAATTCCTTGCAATAGCCTTTCCATGAGACTTTGAAAAACCCCAGGTGCCACGCTGATGCCGAATTGGAGGCGGTTGCATTTAAATGCCCCCCGGTGCATTACAATCATTTGAGCCTCGGCGGTTTCTGCATCGACCGGCAGCTGTTGATAGGCTTGTGCCAGGTCGAGCTTAGCAAATACCCGGCCTCCCCCCAATGAGTGCAGGAGGTGCTGGACAACTGGCACGGGGTAGGCACATTGCTGCAGGGCATGGTTGAGGGTGGCCTTATAGTCACCACAGATTCTTATGGAGCCATCTAGTTTAATGGGGGTGACTGTAGGCGTTTCCCAACAGGCATGGTCAATGGGCTCCAATACCCCTTGGGCTATGAGCTTATTTAGTTGCTCGTCTATTTTAGGCATTAGTGCAAATGGCACTCGTCGTGGTTTAAGGCGAATGAGGGAGACATCTGGGCTAAGATTGAATGAGATTGGGGACCCCTTCTACTTGCCTAAGGTGTTGTTGAAGACCTCTTGGAAGTTCCATGTAAGTGTCGCTTCCCAAACTTCCTCGTTTGTATGGTGGATGCCAGCCATTTCTATTCCTAGCGGCTTGAACCATTGTAGCCCAAGCAAGCTGGGGCAGTCTTTGTCCACAATGGTGAGTGGCAATATGTGGTTACGGCCTTTGAACATGATTCTGAAGTGCCCGATGCCGGCGACGGGAATGCGATTTCCTTGGTAGTCTCTGAGGATCAGCTTTTGGGCGCTTAGTTCGTGTTGGTGTATGCTGGGTATTAGGCGTTTGATGGTGTGCCATGAGACCATGGAGAGGAAGGAGCTGGAGCCTACTTCCATGGTGCAGGGTTGGTCTTCAACATTTACGACTATGCATACCTTTCGGGCGTCTATGGATGAGGAATGGCCGATGATGACTGTTTGATGTGTCTCTTCTCTTCGTGCTGGCTCACTGAATTGTTTAGTGCGGCCATCTCGGTTCCAATGGCTGTCAGTCTGGCATTCCTGGTGCTTGGGAGGGTGCCGTCTCGTCTTCTGGGGCTGCCTGCTCGGCGGCGCGGACTCTGGTTGTGTTTATTTCGGCCTACTTTTGTGACATGCCCCCGCTTCAAACAATGCCGACAAATGGCATCAAGGAATCGGCATTCAGAACAGGGGTGGTTGCCTCCGCAGCCAGCACACTGGAAATTTGACTTATGACCCCGCCGGTCTTGCTGCTCATGATCTGATTGGAGGCGGTGGATTTCTTCCTCCTTGTAGTCGCTGTCAGAGGTAAATTCAATGTTACCGTGGTGGGTGGTGGTGTGTTTCTCTGATGTCGGAGTTGCCTCGTTGACGGGATGGCGGTCCATTCCATTTGATCGGTGCATTCTGGCCACTGATTTGTGGGTGGCTTCAGCTTCAGTCGCTTCTGCTATGGTGTCAGTGAGGGAGATATTGCTTTTGGCCATCAGCTTGCTTTGTAGTGCAGGGTCCCTTAAGCCGAAGACGAACCGGTCTCGCATGGCCTCATCTAGGTCTGTGAATCCGCACAGACCTCCCAGGTCCCTCAAGTCAGCCACGAAGTCGCTGATGCTCTTGCCCTCGCGCTGGTCTTGTCAGTAAAAATCGTGCTGGTGAATGAGGGTAGGCATGGCTGGAGTGTAGTGGCTATGGAGGATGGGTGCGAGGTCATCCCAGTCCATTGCTTTAACGTCCGCCAGTTTTGCCAAAGCCTTGGCCATTTTAAATACGGTGGGTCCGCAATGTGTTAGGAACACGGTTCGCTTCCGATTGCCGTTCGCATCCTTCAGGTTGCTGCATTCTAAAAACATCTGAAACCGGTCGATATAGGACTCCCAGTCTTCGGTGGCTGGGTTAAAGGGTGCGGGTGGCGTGGTATTGCTGGCCAACTTGCTGGTCGTTTTCATGCCGTTTGCCACATGCTAGATATCTCGTTGTCTCACAATCCCATCCTCGTCGCCAGTGTTAAGTTCGGAGGGACGGCATTCAGAGACGAGAGACTCGGTTTCAGTAACAACAGCTCTTTATTATTAGGCTAAATCAGACTCAGCAAGATAGCAGCCCCAGCGGCTCTTTTATAGAGCTTTCCAAGGCTAGGTGGCCAATGATGCCGCTTTGAGTCTGCCACACTTAGTTTTAACCAATTGCGGCAGACTCTTAGCGAGCCAATCAGAATCGTCCAGGCTGACCCATCAGGTAACAGTTAAAACAGACCAATGGGAATGCAGGGTTTCAAGCTTGCTATTATGGAACAGTATTATATATTTAACAGTTAATATTATGACCCCTGAGTTCCCTTCCAATGTTATGTCTCTAAATTCCAGCTGCTACAGACATGAGGGAAAGTCAAAAAAGCTAATGCAATTCTAAGTTGTATCAACAGAGGGACACAATCAAGATCAAGGGAAGTACTAATACCACTCTATAAAGCCTTAGTAAGACCACACCTAGAGTACTACATTCAATTTTGTTCACCACATTATAAAAAAGATGTTAAGACTCTAGAAAAAGTACAGAGAAGAGCAACCAGGATGATTAGGGGACTGGAGGCTAAAACATACAACAAACGGTTGCAGGAACTGGGCTTGGCTAGTCTACTAAAGAGAAGGACCGGGAAGACATGGTAGTGGTCTTCCAATATTTGAGGGGCTGCCACAGGAAGGGGTCAAGCTATTTTCTAAAGCACCTGTAGGCCAGACAAGGAATAATGGATGGAAACTGAACAAGGAGAGATTAAACCTGGAAATAAGGAGAAACTTTATGACAGTGAGAACAACCAACCAATGGAACAGCTTGCCCTCGGAAGTTGTGGGAGTGCCATCACTTGAGACTTTCAAGAAGAAATTGGACTGCCATTTGTCATAAATGGTGTAGGGTCTCCCGCTTGGGCGATGGGTTGGACTAGATGACCTACAAGGTCTCTTCCAACTCTGATTATCTGTTATCTGTTGTTCTTATTTGTCCTGCCTATTGGCTACTCATAGCAATCTACATAACTTACATGAGAGGAAATTATTTACCCATAGAAGTCTTTAGTCCAATGCCTTTTCAATCATTAATTTAATATTTAATAAAATGCTATGCAATTGAGATATGTCCTCAGGTTTACCTGCAACCACCTACAGCCTTGTATAAAGGCATGGAGCCATTTTTAATATTGCAACAAAAGTGTAATTTGCAGTACGACTGAAGAGAAAAAATGGATATATAGTCAATAATTACATTCATTATATTTAATTAAATGTAATGAAATGAAATCAAATTTTGTTTTTGTTGGAGCTCCACCCCCTTTTCGGAGGTGTCTTTTTGACTTATAAGTTTATAGACCATCTAAACATGCTGCAGACACCTATTCTACATTATATCCTGGCTGTCTTTATAAGAATCCTTGCATCCAGGTTATTAATATTCTCCCTGTAGAAAGTGAACTGATGGTTAGAGAAATGGTAATTGTAACACAGCCATATTCCTTCAGGGTGGCTGTTGAAGCAGTTCATTTATAGACATCAAGATAGGCATTTTATTTCATACTTATTTACAAAAATAATTATTCTGCTTGTATATAATCAGCTAGAAGTGAAATTAATTTAGCAGCTAAGATATTCATGCTCCAGCAACATACTTCCCTATGACTGAGATTTCTTCTGGATTGTTATTCAGTAATAAACCCAATTCTGCAACTTTAATTAGAATTGTCCTCATTGTATTACTGTCTTTAATTATTTTCTATTCAATGAAGTAACAGCATAATGATGCAGTGTCTCTTGAATATTCAATTCCTGTTCTTTTTGGGGTTCGACACAGATATCAGAGTTATATTGCATTGTTATTACACATGAGAAATGCCATATCCAGCATTCAGAAGTGGGCAAGTGGCTTTCCAGCATCCTGTTTCTGCTTTATTTTTAATCTCCTTTACATTATGGAAATAATAGAGCCTGAAATTCTGGTTTTTGAAGAGAATGTAACTCTTTACAGATGCTAAACTATGCCAGTCTTACTCCAGAAGATGTCAACAATGGCATAAACAATCTGCTCAATTCTGTAGAAAGTTAGCATCCACCCCTCTCCTGGAAGAATGAAATATTCTAGGAAATATTAAAAAGGCAGAATATTATATTTCCACGGATGAAGAAAAGGAGAAACATGTTTTAAAGACAAAGCAGCTGCCACTCCTTCAGCTCCAGGTTGATGGGATTAAGACATGGAAATGATAGGATTACCCATCTCACCACACCTGGGAAGATTGCATTAGCCAGCACTCAGGTGAAGCCTTGTGGTCCAGACAAAGTCTACAAAGTTAGCTAAGACCCCCACCCCTGGGAGTCTGACAGCCAATGGGATACATTTCTTACAGAGGAACAGGAAACACCAGAGTGGGGCCCAACAGAGGGTATGAAACCAGGGGATTCTCAGCACTCCTTCCCTTTTCACCCAGGAGCTCCAAGGTGTGGTCCTGTTCACCATTAAACCATCTTTCTAAAGAGCCTCCATGTTTCCAGTGTCTTTTTCTCCACTTGGAACTGAACCCAGAAGGATATTTCTCCCAACAATTCACTACCAGAAATGTCAGGAAGGAGAACCGCTTGGATATAGATGCAACCTGGTTCCCATTTATCTGTAGCTCTTCGTGCCCTCCTTCCCTTCTTCTGTCACTTTCCCATGCCACAATACATACATCTTTGTAACCCAAAGAAGAATGAATAGATTATGTGTTGTATATAGACAATTGCATACTCGTAATACTACGTTCCGATTGGACAATCACTACCGCCTAGCGATTGGTGGTTAACAACAGATTACGATTGGCCACACAAACGGAGGGAGGTTTAAAATAATGCCATTAGTTGCGAGCCGCGAGCAGCCGCTATAAAAGAGGCTGCTGCGGCTCGAGTTTAGTTGAAGTTACTGACAGTTAAAAAAAGAGCTGAACTCAACTCCGGTCTCGAGTCTACTTTGTTCTGGTGATAGAACATTATGCAAACGTCTGAGCACACGGCTTTAAAATGATTGTTGCTCCTTTTAATTTAAGAGCAGTGGATACAAGGCTGAAATTAAACAATGAAATATCATGTGTTCTTTGAATACTGAAACCTAAAGCAACATTCCATTTCTATATAACTAGAGGAATCCTATGCTTCTCTCCACCGCTATTCTGAAAGAGGCAATAAGGAAAAGAAGAGACAATTCACACAATAGCTTTGTAAAGTTCCTGGACTACTGGCCAGCATAAAATATACATGACTCTCCCGGGACAAAGGTGCAAGACCTGCATTCAGAAATAAATACTGCATTTACTAAAGACCAAGCCACGTTTCTTAACAACCTGCTAAAGAGCATGCACCTAGTCTGCACAGTTCCTGTTTGGCATCAAACCACACTGCATTTCCCAAAATTTACTTGGCTTATCTTGTCCCCTTTTAATCAAAATTTGGCTAGACAACTTAACCAACCTCCCTGTAATTTTTGCATTCATTTATGTTATCCCTCTTATTGTATAAAAGATAATGTAACAGAATTTCTCCAACTGTTAGACATAGTTTCAGTCTTCACACACTTGATAAACAAGTCTTGCAGTCACTTCATAGGAAAATCATATTCATATTTTAAGATTCTCTACTTCTAACAGCAGCAGCAACAGTACTATTTTTCATTATTTTTATATTATCTTTTCATCATTTTTCCCTTGGAATTAACATTTATAGTTTTTATTTTAACTTCACTTCTCAATGTACAGTATTACTATCACTATCTTTTCCATGCAGATTTCTGAAATACTCCTTCCAGTTTTCCCTCAATTCAGTTTCATCCCAAACCATTTCATTCAACTTATTTTTTTTAGTTCCACTTGCTCTGTTAGAGATTCCTTCTGTAGTACTTTTTACCCATTTCCAAAACAGCTTTTTATTTCTGTCAAATTGTTCTGCATTTTTCTTTTTTTAATGTTAACCATTCACAGCACTCTTGAAATACCTGAATGAATGTCACATGGAAGGCCAAGACCTGTTCTGTATCAGCTCAGAAGAGAGGAAACAGAATGAAGAGTGCATGACACAGAAAGCCAAATTCCAGCTTTCTAATGCAAGGGCAGTTATCAGTGTAAACAATGGCCTTTAAAAAAAAGGTGGCCTCCGTTTCATTGGATGTCTTTAAGCAGAGGCAAGATATTCATCCCTCTGACTCACGTTGCTGGATTTTTGCCTGAATGGGGATGGTAAAATTAAATTCTGATGTGAATCTATAAAATGGAATGGTAAGTCAATGAATGCTGGAATATCAGATAACAAACATGAAAGCACAAATCAGCTCTTCTTTCCAATAAAATACGGGTAAATATTTTGAAAGGGATAGAATGTTGTCCATAAATAATCATTAATTCATACAAGCAATTTATATTGATAGAATCCTTAGTCATATTCTTATAATTTAAGTTGTAACTGTTTCTCTTTTAGGGAGAATCAGGATACTGATCAAGTTCTACACACATATGGCCAAGAACAAGGTGTGCAAATTCATCTGCCACTTTGCCATACTCAGATGTGGCTTTGGCTAATACATTGTGGTGGATGGTGAAATGTGCATACAAACCAGCCATTTAACTTCCTCAAAAAGTGATAAATGAACAAAGGAGATTAGGAGAATACTACATGTTTATTTATTGACAAATACATCTCTCAACCATATCATAGTATACTTGGTTCCTATGTGTGAAACATTCCCGATGATCTCCCAAGGTAATTTACTTTTCATCTGTAAAACAAATTTTGTGAATATCACCTAACTAGGTGAGACAATAGTAAAAAATTATTGGCCCTTTTCTTCCTGCTGCAACTCGTGATAATGTCTAAGGCATTTCAGTTTCTCTAGTCTGTTGGAGTCTGGAGCATGTCTTTGACAAAAAAATTATTTAGAAACTCATCCAAATGGAATTCATGGAATTTCCTGTTACTTTTATGAGTTTTCTCATCTTGGGCATAAAAATATTGTATTTTAAGGTAAAATGGCTTTGGTCTTCATAAGGACTTCAAGGTAAATGAAAACTTTCTTCCCATTCCACCATTAGGAAAAAATAATAATAAAAGAAGCAATGGAATAAGTTGAAATGGAAAGGAGGAAGTGACTAATGTTTTGTGGTGTTTTGTTTTAGAATTTGACTCAGTAGTTCACTCATCTGATACTAATTACAGTTTCAAAGGGCAAACAAATTGAAGTTGAATTTAGACAAACAGAGGTGTTCCTAGTCAGTCAAAAGACTAATAAGAAAACAGAGATTTTACTTCCCTGATATGGAGTTACTCTCCGCTCTAAAATGTAGGTAATATAGATGTAATGCTGAATTTAACCTTGAACTTGGATATCACATTTTTTCAATGGCCAAGTCTCCATAAAACTCAACCTATTTTTGAAGGCAGGAGGCAATATCTAAATCAGTATTTCTCAACTTTGACAACTTTTAAGATGTGTGGACTTCAACTCCCAGAATTCCCCAGCCACCCTTCACTTCTAAGAATTGAAGTCCCTATATCTTAAAGTTGCCAAGATTGAGAGACACTAGTCAAAATTATATTCTCTAACTAATCTCTTTAGTTATGATGGTGTTTTCCAAAATAACTTCAACTGGTTCAGAACAGGGTGATAAGTCTACTTGACCAGGACCATTTATAGGAATCATATTAACCTTTTATTATAGGATCTGCGCTAGGTCATATATTGGCACAATATAATTCAAAATATAGGTTACAGCTTTGAAAATCCTACTAACTTGAGACCAAGTTCCTTAAAGTATCACATTCTGTTATAGATATCTACAAAGGGGATACGGTGGTGCAGTGCTTTTATGATGCTGGAACTGCTGACCAGAAATTGTTTGTACTCCGGTGGTTTGAGCCTGGCTCCGTGGGACAGGGTGAGTTCTTGCTGCTTGCTCCTTGGCTCCTGCCTGCCCAACAGTTTGAAAACATGCAATATTGCGAGTAGCTAAATGGGTACCACTTTGGTGGGAAAACTAGCTGCATTTGTGTGTGCAGAGAGTAGGAGCTGGTGCTGGACAGAGATGGTATTCAGCAGGTTCTGACCAGTCCTGGAGAACCGGTAGCAGAAATTTTGAGTAGTTTGGAGAACCGGCAAATACTACTTCTGACTGGCCCTGCCCCATCTATTCTCTGCCTCCCGAATCCCAGCTGATTGGCTGGGTCTTCTTTAGTTGCCCTGCACAGGAAAACGGAGCTGGAAAACAGGTTAGTGGGGTGGAGAGGGGATGGGGCTTTTGCAGTAACCTTCCTCCAGGAGTGGGGAGGGAATGGAGATTTTACAGTATCCTTCCTCTGCCATGCCCACCAAACCATGCCACTTCCACCAAGCTACGCCCACAGAACCAGTAGTAAAAAAATTTGAATCCCACCACTGGTGCTGAACCTGGCTGAACGTGTGGCTATGCAATATGAGGCAAAGTGAAGTGAAACCAGCAGAGGAGCCTGGAAGAGCCACTGATCCAAGTGCTACTCATCAGTTGGTATATTCTAGTTTGCCCCCTATGGTGCACCAAGGATAGGCACACAAGCACTGAACAGAATGAACTAGCAATTTAGGCTGTCAGGATTGCATTTTGTCTAGCATTTCTAGATTTCCCAGACATTGATAAATAAATAATTTTTTTAAAAAATAATCTACCTGGCTTTTCAACTCTTTTATAGGAATGCGTTGATTTTTGTTAGACAAAATACTGTACATTCAACATGAAGGAAGGACATGGATGATAGCTATAAATCAGTGGTGGGATTCAAAAATTTTTACTACCAGTTCTGTGGGCCTGGCTTGGTGGCATGGCAGGGGAAGGATACTGTAAAATCTCCAGTCAAAGGTAGTATTTGCCACTTCTCCAAACTACTCAAAATTTCTGCTACCGGTTCTCCAGAACTGGTCAGAACCTGCTAAATACCACCTCTGCTATGAATCCTCAATGTCTCTGTTGTGTGGTTTGGCAATGTTATTATAGAAACTGTGGCAGCATGGGGTGGAACATTGGTTAAATGGCACTTTTGGCTCCCTGTCTTCAGTGTTTTGGGATTGCTGAAGTTAAGACAATCATTGATTCTTTTCAAACTCTTTTGAGGAATTGATGAATGGAAATTTTGTGTGAAACTGCCCATATTCCCTTTGCAAATGTGGAATCAAATCAGTCATCAAACATTTAATTCCTAAGCCAAATACTTAGGAAGAAAAAAGGATTCTTATTTTTCCATTTTGAATGGCAGGGGAGATTTAATTCTAAGAAGAGCTCAGGAATTTGGAATTGAAATGAAACCAAGGCTACATTTATCTGGATTTAATGTTAACAAACTCCATGGGAATTAGTTTTGGATAAACATATATATGATTGTTGAAGAATGTTGAAGAACAGGGGAATGAGCTCCATTTTAGCCATACTTAGAGGAGATCCATTGAAATCCATGAGACTAAAGTCATCATTTACTTGATTTCAACTTATATCTGGGAACAGAGGTATACATTTTGTAGAATCAAAAGGATGTAAGATATATCCTCAAAGTCCATGTCATGGGGAAAAGTCCATGCAAAAGAACAAGGTTCTTTATTATCCACAGCTACATAAAAAGCACAGCATATTGAGATGAATCTCGAGACATCAAAGTGTCAACAAAACCAAGACTATTGACTTTTAAATACTTGCCTGTTACATTTATCTCAGTGTGGTTTCCATGAGTGATATTTTCAGAACTTGAAAGCTCCATTTACTCAGCACTGCTGAGTCTAAGCAAATCAGATTAATTAACACTTACGTTCTCTCGTCTTGGATCTCCTGCCTCAGTGACATCATAGTTTAGGCTCAAAGTTCAGCACAACCACATTTAAGAGAATGCCTGACATTTGCAGTTCCAGGCTCCAAACATGAGTAGTTTTGTGGCTAATTAAAAAAATACATATTATATCATTCAGGGGCATGAGTAATACTTGAGAATTAATGCAAAACCTTTTTACTCATGGCTTTTTGTTAAAATATGAATTCCTGTTGTGGTAGATTACTACAAAGAGTGTTTACAAAGATAGGCAATCGTGGGCATTGGGAAATCCCGAGTAAAAACATTGTTTGAACACATAGGAATTTGCTCCCAGTTAATAAGCCAGAAGATTCATAGCTGTCTGTTCCAAACCAAAGTGTACGTTGTGACATCACAATCAAGCTCTGCCTGTTGTAATTGTATTATGACACATGCTTTGTCAAGTTCCCTTCCCTCTGCCCTGAATATCTATACAAGGATTGATTAAATATCAAGTTATTTTCTGTGTCTAACTTGGCAAGCAAATGATGTGGGAACCTATTTTTCTAAAAAGACAATGTCATTAGGATCCCTCAGGAAATGCACAGACATTGTTCACTTCACAAAGTAGACCAGAGGTGTCAAACTGGCAGCTCACAGGCTGAATGCATCACGCATAGGCCATAGCCACCCCAGCTCCGCAAATGGGAAAAATGTCATGAAACATCATGTGATGGCAACATGAAGCCATGAGTTTGACACTCATGAAGTAGACCTAAGTTATAAAGCACTTTAAAATTTTTTAAAAATCCTTGGAGAAAGAAGCACATCTTATTCTTATTTTACTGATCAGTTTGAAAGCCATCTGTCAAACTCTACTAGGTAGACTGGTACAGGAAATCAATTCTATAGGAACGTCTGTGAAGATTCTTAATCATCTAGGTCGGTTGCTGCAAAAGTGCTTTTTCAAGAGGCAACTGAACTTCCTTTGTTTTTGCTTGAAGATGTTTCATTTTTCATCCAAGAAGCTTCTTCAGTTCAGAACTGAAAAGAATGTCTTCAAGCAAAAAACAAAGAAAGTCCAATTGCCTCTTGAAAAAGCACCTTTGGGATAACTCCGCAGAAAGGCAAAAACTACTTTTATTGAGATTGGCTACAATAACAGAATCTTGCAAGTCTGATTGTGTTGTTAATATCTCCTTTTTTAGTAGCACCCAAAAGGCTCCTTTTCATTGCTTAGTATTCTTTCTTCTCATTGAAATATGTGCAGTCTATTGAATGTGATTGTATAAGAATAAGAAGAGAGAAAACTGAAGTTATACTATAGTAGGAGTTCATAGGCTCCTTGGATTGGCAGAAAATATTGGTAAGATCTTTGTGTATTAGTTGACTAAACTTTTAAAAAGGCATGTTGTAGTGACAACGGAATATTCAAATACCCTGACATCTGTTGGAAATTGGATTCTGCCAAGTTGAATTGCCAACAAATTCCTTTCCTCTCTTGCTGACAGCATCATTTGTCAAGAAGGAATATTGGGATCTGCTACCCTGGACTTATTCCTTATCTATAGAGAAAACTTAGCTGAAGAAATGAATGTAGTGGAATCTTTGGAGGAAATGACCCTATAATCCTTTGAGTTCATGGTATCAAGGGGAAGAGGAACAGAGGAAAGTCAAGCTTGTAGAATGAATTTCAGAAGAGTAGATTTTGATGAAGTCAAATTCACACAAAGGTTTTTAAAATGCTAGAAAAAAAGGGACATGTATAGGATATGGAAACAGGAGTATATGTCCAAAAAAAGGATGCAGGGCATTTGTCAGAAACATTATGGATTATGGCAGAAAGGCAACAGCTCAGAATAAGCCAAGGCTTGCAAACATTCCTCACAGAGAAAAGGATGCATTGATTAATGGGTGACAGTAAGAAGACAGAATGTCTTAATTTGTTATTTTACATCTTTCTTCTCTGTGAAAGGAAACAAAGCCCTAGCTGGTCATCATTGTATCAATGGTGGAATGAGAGAACTTTGGTTCAGGAGAGACAAATGAAGAGTAAAAGAATACTTAACTAATTTAAAGAAATTGAGTCACCAAAATCAGCTGCATTGCACCTTCAGGTATTGAAGAAACTAAAGGAGGTCATTATAGAACCACCAAATGTAATCTCTGAGACCTCTTGGAGAATTGGTAAATTTTCAGAAACTGGAAGAAAGCAATAGAAGCTTTGTCTTAAAAAAAAAAAAAAAAAAAAAAGGAGGATCCAGAAAATTACAGACCTGTCAGCTTGATATCTCTACTGGGCAAGGTCCGCAAAGAGATTTTTAAACAGCGTGTTTGTGAGCACTTGATTAAGAAGGCAGTAATTAACATGAGCCAGCATGCATTTATCACAAATAAGTCATGCCACATTAATCTCATCTCCTTTTCTGACAGAGTTACTAACTTAATGGATTGGGAAATGTTGACCTCAGCAAAGCATTGACCTTAGCAAAACATTCAACAAAATTTCTCACAATATCCCTTTTTTTAAAAAATGGCAAAATAAGGGCTAGATGATACAATTGTTTGTTGGGTTTATAATTGACTGAATGACCACCCTTAGAGAGCATTTACCAAGGGCTCCACATTGGTTTAGACAGCTGTGAAGAGTGGAAAGCTACAGGTATCTCTGCTGGATCATATGAGGCTCAACCCTTTTATTAATGATGTAGATCAGGGCTGTCAAACTTCCGGCCTATGGGCCGGATGCATCACGTGCTGGCCATGCCTGATTTAGCGAAGGGGGGGAAAGTCCTGATGTGTCACATAATGCTACTGTGATGATGTGAGTTTGACAGCCCTGATGTAGGTGAAGAGGTTGAGTTGATTGTTATCAAATTTGCAGACTATACAAAATCAGGAGAAGTGGCTAACATTTTAGAAGAAAAGGAAAGGCTTAATTAAGGTTCAGAATGCCTTTAACAGTGGGCTGAAACAAACACGGAATTACAGAAAATTACCATTATAAAGTTTTGTATAAGTAAAAGATAGGGGAAACCTGGCCTGGTAATACTGAAAAAAATCTGGATGTTCTAATACAATAGTGTGCTGTACCTGTTAACAAGCATATGCTATTTAGGAATGTATTAACAAGAACAGAGTCTGCATAAAGAAACGTTTGTCCAATTTTTGTCAGCCCCATTCCCTTTGAAATATTATGTCCCGTTCTAGGCATTGCTATCTAAAAAGAATATGGACAAACTGGAGGAAATTCAGAAGAGATGGTGAGTGGATTGGAAACCAGATCCCATGAAGAACAGTGAAAGCAACTAGATTTGATTAGTCTGCAGAAGAGAAGATTGAGGAGTGATATGGTACTACTCTTCAGATATCTAAGAAATCATTTAGATTAGAAAAAGGAGCGGACTTGTTCTCTTTTATCCTGATGACACAACAAGAACTAGTGGGTTGAAAATACAAGGAGATATATCCAAGTTAGAGATTACAAGAAGTTCCTGATAATAAGAACTGTCAACCAGCAGAATAGGTTGCCTCATGGAGTGATATATTCACCAAATTATTAAATTCAGAATTTTAAAAAAATCGTTTGATTGGAGGCAGGGGTGAAATTCAACCACCTTGGTCCACCTCAGGAGAAGTGATAGGGACAATCTGAATGGGTAAAAAAATTGCCCCGGTTGCTGTTACTATTATACCAAGTATACAAAGCCATGCCCACCGAGCTGGAAGGGAAAAATTTTGAATTTCACCCCTGACTGGAGGAGTGTTGTTACCATTTGAGTTCCTTAAAATCACTCTGACACTCAAAAGTGCTGTGTTGTTGAGCCTTGTAAGATGGTGGTGGGGAAATGGTTAAAGTGTTAGATTAAGAATTGGGGAGACGTCCATGTAAAGCATTTTAAGCGCTTGGAGGACAGGCAGGTTATATATCAGTCAAACACAAAACGAATAAGACAGAGAAGGTATTCAGCAGGTTCTGACCAGTTCTGGAGAACTAGTAGCGGAAATTTTGAGTAGTCTGGAGAACCAGCAAATACCATCTCTGACAGGAGATTTTACAGTATCCTTCCCACCAAGCCACGACCACAGAACCGGTAGTAAAAAATTTTTGAATCCCACCACTGAAATAAGACTATATAAACTACTGGATTTCCATAGCAATGATAAAGTGCTAGTCAGGACTATCGTTGTGGTGAAAGTAAACCTGAAATAAGGCTGTAGTTCTAACCCTCTCTTTTCAGCCCCGCTTACCACCACCAGAGCTTTTCCCGATATCTGATTGCATCTTGCATTTTGGTGTCTGTAACTTTGTACATGTCTAGAGTTTTTTCAACTTTTCTCCTCTTAAGAAATCTACCTTCCCCCACTCGTTATGTAGCAGGAAGAAATAGTCTTCTAAAGCTCAGTTGGCAGCTCAACCATTCCTAGTGCTCAGAATCAATTAAAGAGGCTTTTCTAATAGCCTGGGAAGCTCCAGAGTGTTTCTGCAGAGTCTGTTGCCTGCTGGCAATGGATTGCTTGCTTGCTTTCCATTGCATACCTGGGTAGAGAGCTTTCTGCATACAGATCAAGGCATGGTTTATTTCCATTGCGATCAGAGAACCAGAATGGAATTGGACAGAGGGTTAAGGATGAAGAGGAAATGGTAGACACCGGGGTGTTGCTAGTGTAGAAAAATACTTCGGCTTCTCAGAAAGGCCATCAATAATCAAAACATCTATCATTAGAGCTGAGAACAAAGAGGTGATCTGTGTTCTTTTCTTGCCCTCTTTGCCACAGGGAGTCCCACCTTCTTTGGCAGGAGCCTCCTCTAAAAATTTCACGCCTGGCACTCTTTAGATGGTACATCCTGCTAATTAGCAGGTTGCTGTCAAAACTACTGAAAGGTTTTCTGCCATCTCAGCCTCTTAACATTCACTTCTGCATTTAATGTCATGGGTTTGAGGATGTTTCTTTCACCAGAAGCAGCACATCACATCCTGCAGTAACAAAATATTTGCTTGCTAGCAGAAGAAACACAGAGCATATAAAGACTGATCCACCCAAATTCAATCCTACGAGATGCACCGGTGGCAACAAGCCTTTTTTTCCCCTCTGGCAAACAATTTGGCAGATTGGTGGAGGATGAGTGCAGACCTGTATTTTCAGCAAAAGAGCTAAGTGGTTGCCCCAGGGCCAAACATGTCTCCTAATATGAGGATAGAAATAAATAAAAATGATTTAATTCATTCTGTGGTGCTTGTAAGTATTTCAAGGGTACTCAATTGATCTCTCTTAGAAACAGAAATTAGCATAGATGGACTTTAGGGTGATTCATCGGCACTCTTTGAACCTCTCCCTGCAGGGAAATCTATCTGACCTGCCCTGGTGAGTGGACAGCACTAGACATTCATTCCCTTCCTCTCTAAATATAGAATTGTATTGTACCCATTTTTTTCAATGTGATGAAGCTATTCAAGGATGCTTTGCCTGAGAATCTCTCTGCATGAGGATTGATGGATACCTGGAAGCTTTGAGTATTGTTGACATCTCTTGCAGCTCTGAGTAGAAAAAAAGATAGTGAATGGCAGCCAAGAAATAAGGGGTAAGAACTAGTTCTCTCACAGTCAGAGAAAAACATCTTGATATTAGACCTGTCTGTTGCTAAAATAAGAAATAGATGGTGTCAGCTGTGCCTCCAACATCCAAGAAAGAAAACCTTAGACTCCGTTTAAAATAGAGAAAAGTACTTTTACTGGATATGAAGTGATAGCTACAAAAAGAAAGCAAGATCTGAGGCAAAAAGTGTGGAAATTACATGTTGAAAGTTATCCCAAGTCCCCTCTCCCAACAGTTCAAACTGGACATCCAATCTGAGATGTGTATAATGTCATGTGGGTTATATCTTCAGGTGGCGTCTCATACATCTGGTATGCCAAGACGGTTGACCTTGGTCTAGAAAAGATAAGTGGCTGTGTTTGCGCAGAAAGCAGGAAGGCGTCCCATCTTTTACAGTTTACACAACTTCAACCTCCAGCACCCATCCCCCTCACGAAGCCCAATTATTCCTCCCACCGTTTCCATGGCAGCCAGCAAAAGTCAAGCCGTTAAAGATGTCAGGAAGAATTCTTGGAGGCTGACAGATGGAAACTGGGCTTGCTGCCCAAAGAGAGGACCATCTAGTTCAGGGATGTCAAACTCGCGTCGTCACAGCATCATCACATGATGATTGGGACTTTTTTCTTCTTCGCTAAACTGGGTGGTGATGGGGCCAACATGTGACACATCTGGCCCATGGGCTGTGAGTTTGACACATCTGATCTAGCTTCTTGCATAGTTCAGGTGTGAGAAAGTATACACAATCACAAATGTTGATATCATTGTAAATAGAATTGCACTTGATTGCATTTGATACGCTGCAGTTTCTGGAATTTTTTTTGAAATGACTTCTTATCTTTTTCTACAATAAATTATTTACCAGAAGTTCCTGGATTCCTGTGTGCTTATTTCTTTGGTTTCACCTCAGCCTGCCCAGGAGAAACTTGACACAGAGCTTCAAGCAGACATGTCAGACAAAAAAGAAAGAAAAAATGGTGCCCACAATGGAGTCCAACTGAACATGTATCACTAATCTTTTAATTAGAGATTACAACTTAGCCGTTCGAAGATCTAGACATTCAGCTGTCATGCAACAGACATCAATTACAAAAATCAAACTTTCTAGACAAGCATCTTCCCTCTTAAAGCTTATATTAACTTCTGGGATCTGATTATTATCTCTCCCAAACACATGCAATGAGTATGTTAAGTTCTTCATGCACTATGCAATTAGTGTGCATGTGCTGTTAAGCATAGAATATGTAGATTTTAGAATAGTAACATATCGGAGTCTGAACTTGAGTAAATATTTGTCTTAATCCATATACAGACAACTCTTAAGATGGAATGTAAGACCAGCTTCTTCTTTCCTCCATTCAATCCCCATTTAGCCTAATGAAATACTTAGTTGGCATTTCAGATATTCTGTACGGTCATGAACATACTTGTAAACGCCGCGTAGCGATTGGTCAAAGCGCACGGCGATCTGATTGGTCGAGCGAGCTGCACTGATTGGCCCGCCGTGAATCCCACGGGATTGGTGGAAACTAATCGCGGGAGATTCAAAGTGGTGCCATTGGCCGCGGCCGCCGTGGCCAAAGAATAAAAGCCGCTGTTTTTCCTTTGGGAGCCAAGCCGATCTCGGGACCAAATAAAGAGCTGAAACTGAGTCACTGGCCCCGAGTCTCCTTTCCCACGACGGACACGACACTGGCGACGAAGGTGGGATCTCAAGACTAATCCCCATCAAGCACGTGTCCTGAGGAAGCGAGACCAACAAGATGGCTAGCATCGCACCGCCCGCACCTTTTAACCCCGCTACCGAGGATTGGGAATCGTACACAGACCGATTCCTAATGTTCCTTGAAAGTAGCAACTTAGAGCCGTCTTCTTAACACACTGCGGGCCCGCAGTGTTCAAGATGGCAAAAGCTCTCTCGAAACCCGAGGATGTGAAGTTAATCGACTGGACCGATCTCGAGCCGTTGCTCCAAAACCACTATGTCCCCGCCGTGCCCACCCTCATCAGGCGGCATGATTTCTACCGGTGGGACAAGAGATCAGGTGAGAGCATCAGCGACTTTGTGGCTGATCTACGGAACCTCGGGGGCATGTGCGGTTTCACGGACATGGACGAGGCTCTGCGAGACCGTGTCATCCTCGGGCTCAGAGACCCAGTCCTGCAAAGCCGACTGATGGCAAAAGGCGACATCGCCCTCGCCGACGCCCTCGCCGAGGCCACCGCAGCCAAAGCAACTCGGAAATCGGTGGCTCAAATGCAGAGACCGGACACTGGGGACTGCACCACGACCACCGAGATGGGCAGGGTGACCGAGGCACGCCCCGAAGCAAGCCGCTGAGAGACCACCGCCCACCATGGCGACTTCAACTCTGCCTCCGATACCACGGACGAGGAAGAGGACATCCATCAACTCCAGACGGGACGAGACCGGCGCGACCAGCGGAGCCGTAAGTCGGGACCCCAATCTGCCAGGTGCGGGGGTGACCACCTTTGATCGGAGTGCCAGTTCTTCGATGCGATCTGTCGACACTGCGATAAACGAGGCCACATCGCCCAAGTCTGCCAACTTAAGAAAGCCTACAGCCCCCGACGGTGAGATCACAGCAACCGGAGATGAGACGGCACCTCCCCAGGCCCAGAGACCGCCAAGCTGAAAATCGCTGGAACCGAGACGGACGGGGCCGACGGAACAGCGAGAACCGACGGAGAGAGGAAACCCACCAGATGGTCATCATCGGCCACTCATCCAGCACAGACGCCCGAAAGGTATATGTGGAAGTAGGCATCGAGGGCGAACCATGCAAGATGGAGGTGGACTCTGGGTCCTACCTCTCCATGTTTGCATGGTGGGAGATCAAGCGTTTGGTGCCCACGATCCACGAAAGGGGACTGGAAACCCAGAAATTAATCCTTAAAGACTACCAGGGGAATCGCATCCCAGTAGTCGGAACAGGACATTTTGAAGTAACCTTCAAAGGGCGCACAGCAAGGCTTTCCCTGACGATCGTGGACCGAGACCGCCCCAGACTTTTGGGACTACAGTGGTTCACGCCACTCGGGATCAAAGTCACAGGCGTCGATCACATCGCAGATGCCGACTGGGAAGAGCAACTCGCAAGGGACTTCCAGGAAGTGTTCGAAGGCACCTTAGGCAAGTACCGAGGGCCCCCTATTTCTTTCAGCCTAGACCCAGCGTTCCCCCGACACGCCTAAAGCCATGGTGGGTACCTTTTGCACTCCAGCCCAAGATTGATGAGCAAATAGACAAGCTCATCAAATAAGGGGTCCCAGAGCCAATCGATCACGCCCGGTGGGAGACCCCCATAGTCACCCCAGTCAAGCCCGATGGGTCGGTGAGAATCTGCGGGGACTATAAGGCCACCCTAAATTGCACCTTACAACAAAGCGCCTACCCCATTCCAGTAGTGCAGCACCTTCTACACTCACTGGGGGGAGGCAAGGTTTTTGCGAAGCTCGACCTGGTGCAAGCCTATCAACAGCTGCCGGTCGATGCAGAAACCACAGAGGTGCAGATCGTAGTAACCCACCGGGGAGCGTTTCGCTGTAAGAGACTCCAGTTTGGAGTCAGCGTGGCTCCAGGAATTTTCCAGAGCCTCATGGAGATACTCTTGCAAGGAATTAAGGGGGTGGTGCCCTACTTCGATGACGTACTGGTGTCAGCAGCCAACCAACAAGAACTAGAGAGTCGTCTAAGGGAGGTACTAACCAAATTAAAGGAGGCCGGGCTAAAGGTGAAAAAAGAAAAATGCCAGCAGCACACAGAGAAGATTGGAAATATTGACACCAGATTAACAGTGATAGAACAAGAAAAAAGTGGGATGTTGAGGTGGGAGATGGAAAGG
>BHEV01072924.1:0-20551 GCA_004319985.1 Emydocephalus ijimae | reverse complement strand
CCAGAATTCCTGAGCTAAAATGATTGGAAGAGGAATTCTGGGAGTTGGTCCACATGTCTTAAAGCTGTCAAGTTTGAAGACCCCTGATGTATATGAAGATTCCCAATCATCCAGGTCATGGCTGTCCCAAAAGTGCTTTTTCCAAAAGACAACTGGATTTTCATGGTGCTATCTTTAAAAACTTTTTACTTCTTCTCATCCAAGAAGCTTCTTCTAAAATTGGTGGATTTCAACTCCCAGAATTCCCCAGCCAGCCAATTCTGTGAGTTGAAGTCCACAAGTCTTAAAATTGCCAAGGTTGGATACCCTTGATTTAGACAGTTTGGGGAATTCTGCGGGCTGAAGTCAACATGTCTCAAAATTGCCTAAGGTTGGACATCTCCAGTCTATAGAATTGCCAAGAAATGACATAGAGGTGTTCATGAAATTCTCCAGCTCAACTTGGAGGACAGTTTGACTTTATTGACTTAGTTGGGTACAGATAGCATGAACCAACTTTGGCTGACCTTGGAGAAGTTAAACGGGGTCAGATCTTGACAATACTTGAGAGAGAGAGACCTAGGTTTGTAGGTTAGACTGGGAAACTGAAAAAATATCCCAAAAGAAGACACTGGCCAATCACAAAGTCACCATGAATTGAGCTGAGTTTGAGGAAACTTCTCTATGAAATGCAGCTACTTTAAGGTAGATATTAAATTATTATTTGCACCTCTTTCTTGTGTATCTGTTTTGAGGGAGGTCTGGTGGCCATACAAGAGAGATTCAGGGACTCCCTGAATCCAGAACTGATCTTCTATGAAGATTCTCAACCTGTTTACAATCTTCTCAGAATCCATTTGTTGAGAAGACATCTTCCACTGCTTTCAACCTACATATTAGACAGGCCTCCAACAAGCTTTACCATGCCTGCCATCCATCTTGGCAAGGGAGGGTCTTGAGGAAGTGAGGAAGAATCCTAGCCTGTAACTGTGGTTAGATGTGCAAGATGTCAGGTATGTAAGGCTTCTGAAATGAAGTCTCCTCTGGCCACAGGTAAGGTTGTTGATTTTGGAGTTCTGGGAGCAGATCCAAGGCTGGCCCGCATTACGCAAAGAAGATGTGTAGGATGAGAATAAGTGTCATGTTTAGGAAAGCACATCCCATGACTATTTTAATTCTTTAGGCAATGAGAGAGCTTATTAAACCTTTTATCTCTACTCTAATGGTCCTTATCAACACCTGAGAGTTATCTCTGTGTTCCCGATTAGATGCTCTTTCTCACACTTTTACTCGTTTCAAGACAGACTGGAATTATGCAAGAGGACAATTTATTCCACTGCCACTGATACAACTTGTGTGTCATTCCTCCAGCTTCTTTGGGAAAGAAAACACTTTCCAAGTTCTAGTTGTTAGGTGGATATTGTTAATAGTTTATACAGCATACGGTACCTGGCATTGAAGGTATCTGTACTGGATAAGATAGAAAAATGTGGGTTAGACAACATCACCACCAGATGGATTCATAACTGGTTGACCAACCACACTCAACGTGTAGTCCTTAATGGTACCACCTCTACATGGAAGGAAGTATGCAGTGGGGTGCCCCAAGATTTTATCTTAGGCCCAGCACAATATAGCAATAGCACTTAGACTTATATACCACTTTATAGTGCTTTACAGCCCTCTCTAAGCAGTTTACAGAGTCAGCATATTGCCCCCAACAATTTGGGTCCTCATTTTACCCACCTCGGAAGGATGGACTATGATCAGACAACCATTGGTCTGAAATGGTATAGTGTTCCCTGCCTCAGCAGGGGGTTGAACTAGAAGACCTCCTAGGTCCCTTCCAACTCTGTTATTCTATTCTATTCCTATTGTTCTGTTCTGTTCTATTCTATTCTATTTCTATTCTATTCCCTATAGAATAGAACATAATTCTTTAATGGCCAAGTGTGGTTGGACACACAAGGAATTTGTCTTGGTGTAAATGCTCTCAGTGTACATAAAAGAAAAGAGAAATTCATCAAGAGTCAAGAATCATAAGGTGCAACTCTTAATAATAGTCATAGGGTCCAATAAGCAATCAAATCATACTAGGAAACAGTCAATATAAATCATAAGGATACAAGCGACAAAGTTACAGTCACACAGTCACAAGTGGGAGGGGATGGGCAATAAAGAGTGATTATAGTAATAGTAGTGCAGATAATAGTAATAGTAGTGCAGACTTGGTAAATAGTTGGACAGTGTTGAGGGAATTATTTGTTTAGCAGAGCGATTTGGTATTTGGGAAAAAACTGTCCTTGTGTCTAATTGTTCTGGTGTGCAGTGCTCTATGGCGTTGTTTTGAGGGTAGGAATTGAAACAGTTTATGTCCAGGATGTGAGGGATTCTAACTTCTATTCTATTCTATTCTATTCTATTCTATTCTATTCTATTCTATTCTATTCTATTCTATTCTATTCTATTCTATTCTATTCTACTCTACTCTACTCTACTCTACTCTACTCTACTCTACTCTACTCTACTCTACTCTATTCTGTTCCCTATTCTGTTCCCTATAATCCTATCTTATCCTATCCTATCCTATTCTCCATACTCCTCTTATACTTCCAAGTTCCTCTGTGGAGATTTTTCCCAAACAATGCTTCTGTTAGATTCTGTTTTAATCTTCAAGGAGTCGTGATATGGAGATTCTAATGGACAACTCAAACTGTTCTCATACATACTCACTCTGAAAAGGGGAGAGAAAAAGAATTATTCACTGAATTTAGGTCTTCCCATCAGTCACAGACATGAAGGTAGCCTTAACAAAGGCCCACTTCCATTTATCTGTAGGCAGCTAAACAAGCACATCTTGTTCATGTTATTATCTCCTTGTTAACAAAATGCTATCAGCAGGTACTAAATAGCATTTACTGCACAAAAGGCCTTTATCTGGGATAATGTATTGTGAGTTAGGGGCCATGGTGTTGGGCTTAATTTCTGGGGACAGTGTGATTTTGTTACTACTTCTGAGGTGGGCAACCACGACAACTTTACAACCTGTGGCCTCTCAACTCCCAGAATTCCTGAGGCAAACTGGCTCAGGAATTCTGGGAGTTGAAGTCCACAGGTTGTAAAATTGGCATAGTTGCTCCATCCTTGCTCTCCTTAGACCGGGTACCTCTTCCAAGGACCTCTCTCTAGTAAAAGCATAACTCCATGATATTTTAAAAAAATGTATCAAGACTCTGTTGGAAGAAAATATCCTTCTGGGTTCAGTTCCAAGTGGGGAAAAAGATACTGGACACTGGCTGTTTGGAAAGGTGGTTTAATGATAGACAGAATGACATGCCTTGGAACCCCTGAGCAGGAGAAAAAAGGGGAAGAGATGCTAAGAGCCCCTGGGTGTTATGCCCTCTGTTGGGATTTGAATCTGAGCTTGTATTCTGATTGGCTGTCAGACTCCCATGGAGCCAACTCAGTAGGCTGCCCTTAGTCCCAGGCTTGGTTGAGCCTTGCTGGATGATGATGTAATGAAAGGGTTTTGGGCAATTCCTATTGTGGGTTTGCCTGGAGGAGGTAGATCTTTGTTATGTAGAAGAGACCGCCCCAGGCCTTAATGGCCCATGAGCAAAGGTGCGGAGTGGGACTGAATTTCTGTCTCTCTGAGTTTCCACTTCTCTTTTAGGGGAAAATATTCTGGCTTTTTAACATATCCTAAAATATTTCATTTCTCTAGGAGAGGGTTGGGTTTGAACTCCCAACAACTCTGGGAAGAGTGCACAGGAGAGCAAACAAGATGATTAGGAGACTGGAGGCTAAAATATATGAAGAACGATTGCTGGGATTGGATTTGTCTAGTCTAGTAAAAAGAAGGACCAGGGGTGACATGATAGCAGTCTTCCAATATTTGAGGGGCTGCCCCAAAGAAGAGGGAGTCAAGGTCTTCTCCAAAGCACCTGAAGGCAGGACAAGAAACAAAATGGATGGAAACTACTCAAGGAGAGAAGCAACCTGGAATTGAGGAGAAATTCCCTGACAGTGAGAACAATTAATCAGTGGAACTTTGCCTGATATGGTAATAGGGTTTCCTTCATGAGAGAGAGTTGGATTATTTTATTTATTTATTTATTTATTTTATTCGTCGAGCATGAATTAGATAACAGATATAATTAGAACATGCCTATGATTACATGAAATGGGTACAAATAAAAGGGGACATTAGGACAGGGACAGTAGGCACATTGGTGCGCTTATGCAAGTCCCTTACAGACCTCTTAGGTGAGGTTAACAGTAGACAGTCTAAGGTTAAAGTTTTTGGGGTTTGGGGAAGAAATCACAGAGTCAGGTAGTGAGTTCCAGGCATTGATAAGTCTGTTGCTGAAGTTGTATTTTAACTATTCCAATATTTGTTATCATCGGAACCTTGCCTTAAGTTTCTCAGGGCCTTTTCTCGAGGATTAATTTTGTGATTTCTCCATCTCACCGACCAGCTTTACCTGTTCTTGAATCCTGGTTCTTTCATTTCTTCGCTGTCAACTTGAAAGTTCTTAATATTTAACACTGACATTATTTTCCACCCCACTTTCCTGATGTGTAAGGAAGCTGTCAGTGAATGCAAGGGATTGGAAGATTCTGCCATATATTCTCCGCTCTTCTCAAATGCTCTCCTGGTTTATTTTTAATGTTAGCTTCTTTCTTTCTCTCTTTTTTTTGGCAAGAGATACCATGGTTTATATAATGCTATGGGTGAATGTTATCCACCTATATATGGAACATAATTCCTTTCAGTGCTGAAGCATAAGAACTATCTATTGAAGATTGACAAAATAGAAATAAATACAGGTCTATAGAAAGATGTAAGAATACACAATGTAAGCAATACCACAATCGGACTGTATGTGAATATAGTTTAAAGTGCATAGAGTGATAAATGTAACAGCGTATTACGGTACAAATATGAAAATAATAGTTATAATTACGATGTACAACACTATGTAGTCAAAGGGGCTCTACTGTATGACTATGAGGATCATAACTATAACCAGGATGTATACTATGATGTTGTTTTTTTAAAAGGACTTGATGTTGTTGTTTTTTCAAAAGGACTTGATATAACCAGTGCACTGACATTACAAAATTGGAAATGTGATGAATAATAATGAAAAATGTACAATAAAAATATTTTTTAAAAAAGAACTATCTATTGGGCCATGAAACCCCAAGAACTCAGATTAAAAATAAAAAAAAATCCCCTCCATAATCTGCTCCGTGGCTTCAAATGTCACAAACTGAATCCAGTGCAAAATAACACCTAAGTGCCCAGAACTCATGATTAAACCGAGTGAGTTGTTGAACTATCAGGAAGAGGAGACGGTGTGCTGATGGAAACAGCAAGGGAAACACTTGGGAGAAAAAGTTTATGAATCCCCCCCAAAAGGAATGGTTTACTTAGCTTTTAAAACAAAAATATTCTGTGCAACCAGAGGTAGGATTCATTTTTTTTAACAACCGGTTCTGTGGGCGTGGCTTAGGTGGTGGGCGTGGCTTAGGTGGTCATGTAACTGGGTGGACATGGCTTGGTGGTCATGTTATTGGTTGGGCGTGGCCAACTCAATATCACTCACATCGAGGCATGCATCTCCTCGCCTGGCCTCTCATGACTGTGGCGATGCTGCAACAGTCATAAGTGTGAAAAATGGTCATAAATCACTTTTTTTCAGTGCCATTGTAACTTTGAATGGTCACTTCACACAAGCAAAGTACCAGCAAAGGAGGGAGAAAAAAACCTCCATTTCTGAGACAGGAAATCTAGTCCTGCCAAGAATGTAATAAGGTTTAACGGAGAGGCAGATTCTGTAAGCAACACCAGAATGTTTCCTTCCTGCCTTCCTTACAGGATTAGCCCAGTAATTTCTTCTAACAACCGCTTCTCCGAATTGCTTAGAATGTTAACAACTGGTTCTAGTGAATAGGTGCGAACTGGCAGAATCCCACCCTTGTGTCCAACTAAGAAAATATACATTTCTTGTGTGGGTTCACACAATGTACTTAGCCTGGTTATTGAATTAGAAATGATCCTTGACTTATAACTTATGCAGGGGTGGGATTCAGCCGGTTCAGACCGGTTCAAGTGAACCGGATGTTAACTTTACATCTGGTTTTGCAAACTGGTAGTTCTGACGACTGGCTCGCCCCACCCCACCTTTCCCCTCCCAGGAGCCCCCACACGGCTCATTTTGTATCCCAGGTAAGTGCAGGGGGCATGTGTAGCCTGGGGAAAACGGGCCTCCCAGAATCTCATGGAGGACCCATTTCCAGCTTCCAGAGCCCAGGGGAGGCCATTTTTGCCTTCCCAGAGGCTTGAGAAAATCCTCTAAGCCGAGGGATGGTGAAAAGCACCCCACCCCCATGGTCACGCCCACCCAGCAACCAGCGTTGGTGACATTTTTGAATCCTACCCCTGAACTTGTGACTATAAGGGAGCCTGTCCCTTCACATCATAAGTCGTGACAATCATAAAGTGGCTGATTTGATTTTACTTTTTTGGGCGGTCATAAAGTGAACAGTCCAGTTATGAAATAAACTCATGGTTCCCTATGGGTTTTTATTTTTGCCGAAAACCAGAAGTAAATGCCATGTAAAATATAAATCAAGGTCATCTGACGGCAGGATGTTGCAAACCGTCATAAATGTGGGATGTTTGCTGAGTGGCCAAAATGCAATCAGATGACCACAAGAAGGGGTTACTTGTTAGAACTTCAGAACTGGGCTTGAAGCAGGGATGGGCTGCTGGGGGTTTGCCAGGGGTTCAGGAGAGCCCCTAACGAAGATTCTCTGCACTTTGGGGAACCCCCAAATCCCACTCCTGGATGGCACTGCCTACTCCGCCCTGCCCCTCCCAGGAGTCCCCAAGTGACCCATTTTGGAGGCAGGTAAGTGGAGGGCACATGCAGAGGCTCGAGGAGGGTGAAAACTGGGCCTCCCAGAAGTTCAGGAAGGCTGGAAATGGGCCTGTTTCTGGCTTCCAGAGAGCTGCCAGAGCCCAGGGAGGCCGTTTTCACCCTCTTGGAGACACAAGGAAAGCCTTCGGAACCGAGGGAGGGCAAAAATGCCCCCCTGGCTGTGGTGCAGGAGGCCAAGTAGGCCACGCCCACCCAGCAACCAGCGTTGGTGAAATTTTTGAATCCCACCCCTGGTTTGAAGTAACTTTTGGGTTCGACTTTTGGGTCCATCGTAACTTTGAACACACAAAGCAACCAGTCATAAGTCTAGGATTATCTATATCCCATGCTCTTCACACAGTTATAGGAAGCCCTCAAGTTACGAGCACCACTGAGCACAACATTTCTACTGTTAAGTGAGACCTTTGTGAAGTGAATCTTGTTCCATTTGACCACCTTTCTTGCCACAATTGTTCAACGAATCACTGCAGCTGGGAAGTTAGTAACACAGTCGTTAAATGAATCTGCTTTCCCCATTGACTTTGCTCATCAAAAGGTCCTAAAAGGGGATCACATGACCTCTCAGGAGGCTGCAACCGTCACAAATATGAATCCGTCGCCAAGCAATTGAAGTTTGAAATTCTGGGAGTTGAAGTTCACCTGTCTTAAAATGGCTAAGGTTAAGAAATATCGCCCCAGACTCTTTCCAAAGCATTTTTGCAATGGCAATTTCCAGAATTCTGCAACCACACTGGCTGTGAAACATGGAGAATGTAGTCTTCATTTATTTATTTATTTATTTGATTTGATTTGTTAATCGCTTACAAGATAATAGAAAAGGTATAAGTATAAACATAATTATGAATACATGAAATGGATATATATAAGAAAAATAAAAAGAAACAATAGGACAGGGACGGTAGGCACATTGGTGCGCTTATGCATGCCCCCTATTTATTTATTTATATTTATTATAGTCTCCCCTTATTTCAAGCCAGGAAGAGAAGAGCATCCTGAAAACATCAGTCAAAATCTTTCCCTCAGGTGGACAGCCAGCCTCTCTTCATTTCCGCCACCCCAAGAATGACCGACAAGATTAAACCAATAGATTCCACTCTTAAAGAGAATATCACTTTATCTACAACATTGGGGAGAGTGGGAAATGTGATTTCTTTATATATATATAAATCTTCCTCTCCATACAACCGTGTTAGCTGATGATGATGACCCATCAGAATCCATTCTGCCTTCCCACCAATGTTTCTTTTTTCTCTTTGGAGATTTTAATTTCCTGAGTTTTATTTTTATTTTTCCCTTTTGGTGTGTGTGTGTGTGTGTGTGTGTATTCTTTGTTTCTTTTTTCCCTCTGAAGACTTTTATTGGCCGGGTCTGCAAAATAAAAAATACAGAAATTACCAAGGCTGAACCAGCCCCAAACCAACGTTAATCTCTCCAGGCCGCCTGCCTTTGGTGATTTTATTATTCCTGCTGTTGTTGTTGTTATAATATCTCAGTGCAATTTGGAAATCTGTGTTGCTGTGTATGCGATTTAGCCTCAGTTTCCCCTCCTTTCCTGTCCTTTCTTCTCCATCCCCGCCTGGAAATCAGCCGACATCTCTGCAGTGCAGAGAAAAACTGGGCAGGAAAATGGTCAGAAGGAAGGAAGGAAGGAAGGAAGGAAGGAAGGAAGGAAGGAAGGAAGGAAGGAAGGAAAGAAAGAAAGAAAGAAAGAAAGAAAGAAAGAAAGAAAGAAAGAAAGAAAGAAAGAAAGAAAGAAAGAAAGGAAGGCAGAATAAAAGTTTAATAAACGTGTTGTGTGCCGCCGATGACTTTGTGGCGACCTTTGTCGCGCATCGTCTATGCATGTGGAATAATGGCTCCGTGCAGGAGAGGGAAATGGCTTAGCGCTATCGCGGTTGCCACGGCAACGATCAGAGTCTCCATCTCGCCGAGAGAAATGAGTTATGAAAAGGCTTGAGTGGAGAAGGGATTAACACATGATCTCTGAGACAGCATGTCAATCAAAAGCGGCAGAGAAATTAGGCTGCCGGTCGTTGAGAAATTTCCCTGAGCAGGCCGTCTTCTGAGGGGATTGGAATAGATTGGGTGGGGGGTGGGGCGGGAGAGCAGAGGAAAGGCGGCCTGAGCAAATTTGGGTTTCGGGCATCACGCTGGGGATGGACGGTTGGGGGGCTCCTTGAGGGCAGCTGAGAGACAGAGAGAGGGAAAATAAAAACAGATGACGAGAAGGAATATTAGCATCCTGGGTGGTGATGGGAAGATGGGAAGATCATAAAGAGGCAAAGGAGAGGCAGTTTGGGCTCATGGTGAAGGCGCCAAGCTAGAAGCCAAGAGACTGTCAGTTATAGCTTTGCCTTATGAGAGACCTAACTGGGTGACTTTGGGCCAATCACTAGGAATCATTGAGTTCTAGTTCTGCCTTAGGCATGAAAGCTGGGTGGGTGATTTTGGGCCAATCAACAGGGGACTGTGAGTTCTAGTCCCACTTTAGGCATGAAAGCTGGCTGAGTGACTTTGGGCCAATCAACAGGGGACTGTGAGTTATAGTTCTGCCTTAGGCACGAAAGTCAGCTGGGTGACTTTGGGTCAATCACTAGGTGTCTGTGAGTTCTAATCCCACCTTAGGCATGAAAGCTGGCTGGGTGACTTTGGGCCAATCAACAGGGGACTGTGAGTTCTAGTTCTGCCTTAGCTATAAAAGCTAAGGCTGGGTGACTTTGGGCCAATTAACAGGGAACTGTGAGTTCTAGTCCCACCTTAGGCATGAAAACCAGCTGAGTGACTTTGGGCCAATCACCAAGGGACTGTGAGTTATAGTTCCACCTTAGGCATGAGACTTAGCTGGGTGTCTTTATGCCAATCACCAGGAGATGCTAAGTTCTAGTTTGGCTTTAGGCATGATAACAGGCTGGATGACTGAGCTAATCATCAAGAGATGCTGAATTCTAGTTCCACCTTAGGGATGAAAGCCAACTGGGTGACTTTGAACCAATCCTTCTCTCAGCTGAACCAACCCTCACAGGGTTGTTGTTGTGGGGAAAATAGAAGAAGAAAGGAGTATTATGTTCACCACTTACAGTTAGTTACAAAATAAAAATAAAAATGGCAGGGTAAAAAATATGAAAAAAAAAATATTTAAATAAATTATGCGGATTCTAAGTATGCTGCATTGCATACCTACCCCTCCTATTATTTTCTACTGGAATAATCAAGGTTACACAAGAACAGGCTCCTTAGTCAACTATTGTTAATAGCATCTTTGTTTGATAATATACTTAACAGATAACCATACCCGTCATTATGATGGAAAGATTAGGATCGTGCGAACCCTCAGGATACGGAAGCTTCATCATACTAGCAAAACAACATGATGCACGTGTGATATAAACAAGCTCATATTCATAGCAAAAGCTCACAACATAAATTCATGAGGATCAACATGGTAATTCTTACCGCCACTCCATCATGCTTTAAAAATACAGCATATAAACAAAATACGTTGTGGGGAATCGGTTCTCCAGAAATATTTTGCAGCACAAACAATGCCTTCCATCCAATGTAATTGTCTACATTCGCACAGTCTGCTGAACCCTAAATCTTATTAACAGATTAACAGAGTTGGAAGGAACTTTGTAGGTCATCTAGTCCAACCCCCCTGCCCAAGCAGGAAAGAAGACCTATACACCATTTCTGACAAATGGCAGTCTCTTTTTGAAAGTCTCCAATGATGAAGCTCCCACAACTTCTGAAGGCAAATCTGAGTCAGTAAATACAATTGAGAACCCCAAACAAGCCATAATCTGGTTGTCCACACAGCAAATAAGATAGACTCAGAAAACTTTAAAAAAAAATACTCAGGATCTTTGTTGTGTGAATCAGAACCTCTGGAAAATAGGTTAACCACACCAATCTTGATTGCAGGAAATACGACTTCAGCAACAGAGTGGTCAATGTCTGGAATATTCTACCTGACTCTGTAGTTTCTTCCCCAAACCCCAAAAACTTTAACCTTAGACTGTCTACTATTGACCTCACTCCTTTCCTAAGAGGTCTGTAGGGGGCGTGCAGAAGCGCACCAACATGCCTACCGTCCCTGTCCTATTGTTTCTTTTCATTTTTCTTATATGTACCCATTTCATGTATTCACAACTATGTTTATACTTATACTTATTATCTTGTAAGCAATTGACAAATCAAATAAATCAAATAAAAATAAAAAATAAAATGTCTCTTCAATACCAATAATTGCAGAACAAAGTTAGGAACGAGATTAGACTGTTGTCATCTTCTCCTTGGTGGAATATTAAAAAATCACCCAGGCCATACAGATATCCTTGACTTATGATAAATTAAAAACCCAGTTGTTTGGTGAATCTGGCTTCCCCACTTAACTTTGCTTGTCAGACATTTGCCAAAGGCAGAGTTCCCAAACTTGGCAACTTGAAGACTTGTGGACTTCAATTCTGGGAATTGAAGTCCACAAGTCTTCAAGTCGCCAAGTTTGGAGACCTCTGGCCAAAGGGGGTCTCATCTGACTCCTGGACCCTGCAACCGTCATAAATGTGAGTCTGTTGCCAAGAATCATGGGAATGTTGTTCGCTCGATTTCATGGGGATGCTGCAAAGGTCGTAACTGTGAAAAAATGGTCGTAAGTCACATTCTTTGGCACTGCTGTCCCTTTGAACGGTCTCTAAACTGAACTTGTTATAAGTCGAGGACTTACCCATACAAGCATCACTGCTCTGGGGGCCCTTGGTGCTCTCTGAGCTTTGCTGGTGTTCTTGCAGACATTTCGTTATCCAACCAGGTGATGTCATCAGTGCTTACCTAGTTTGCCTCATGAAAAGTCTGCAAGAAAACCAGCAAGCTCAGAGTGCACCAAGGGCCCTTAGAGCGATGGTGCTTGTACGGGTAAGTCCTCAACTTACAACTGTTCAGCTTAGCGACATTTCAAAGGGACAACGGCGCCAAAGAATGTGACTTATGTTACAACGTTTTTTTCGCAGTTACGACCTTTGTATGCAAGAAAACTAGCAAGCTCAGAGGGCACCAAGGATCCCACAGTTCTTCTCCTCCTCTTCCTCCTCCTCCCCTCCTCCTTCCCCTCCTCCTCCTCCTCCCCTCCTCTTCTTCCTCTACCTCTTGCTCTTCCTCCTTCTCTTCTTCCTCTCCCTACCCCTCCTCTCCTCCTCTTCCTCCTCCTCTCTTCTCCTCCTCCCCCTCCTCCTCCCTTCCTCCTCCTTCTCTTCCTCCCCCTCTTCCTACTCTTACTCTTCCTCCTCTGTTCCTCTTCCTCCTTCTCCCTCCTCCTCCTCTTTCCCCTCCTCCTTCCCCTCCTCCTCCTCCTCCCCCCTCCTCCTCGTGCTCTTACTCTTCCTCCTCCACCTCCTCCTCCTCCTTCACCTCCATCTTCTCCTCTCCACAAACCTCACCTCCTTCTAGCACTGATGACGTATCCTACTTGGGTCATGAAATGTCTGCAAGCAAACGATCAAGCGCCAAGGACTCCTCATCTCCACCCTGAGCTGCAAATTCTCTCTCTCTTTCTCTCTTTGACAACCTCTTTAATCCCGATCCATTTCAGTGCGCCGTAGGAACCCAGAAGCGGGGTACATCAGGAACCAGAAGGTCGTCTGAATATGCATCCCTGCCTTTCTAAACAAGCGCAAAGAGGGCGGCTTCCCTTCAGGCTCCCGTTGGTCGTTGTTGCGCGCAAATAGCTGCCCCCGATCGCTCCACCCTGTTTTAAACCTGTAATACCGACCCAACACCCCTCCCCCCAGTTCCCCACCAAAAAGCAGCCCAGAGCCTCCGGCAACCAAAAGTCCCCCCCCCCCGCACTTCTTCTCCCTCCCAAGCAGGGTTGCCTTTACTCCCACCCCACTACCGCTTGACCCAATGCCTCGGATCTCTCCTGCTTGAGCAGGGGGGCTGGGCTAGATGACCTCCGAGGGTCCCTTCCAGCTCTGTTCTGGTTCTGATTCCTTCCCAAGCCGGGTTCTTGTTTCCTCCAGCCCCGCCGCCGCTTGACCCATACATAAGATCCCACCTGCTTGAGCAGGGGGGCTGGACTAGATGACCTCCGAGGGTCCCTTCCAGCTTTCTTCTGATTCTGATTCACTCGACCACCCCCCGTCCCCTTCCTCGGGGCTTCTCCGGCGGCGAGGAGGCGCGGGGCGAGCCGAGCCGAAAGAGAAGCCCGCTTTCCCCCACCACCCCCACGGCGAGGCGGCGGCGGGCAGATGGCGAGAGGCTGATAGCGGGAAACCTTAATCCTTCGCCCGGGCTCTGCGGACGCCTCGCTGGCCGAATCGACGACCACGGCAGCGCCAGCGAGTCGCCGGGCTGGGTGTCGGCGTTAACCGTCGCCTGCTTTGTTTCCCGGGGGCCGCCTCTCCCCACCCCCCACCCCCCGCAAGCCCCGGCCAGGAGAAATCCATCAGAGTCGAGCTGGAAGGGACCTCAGAGGTCATCCAGTCCAACCCCCTGCTCCAGCAGGGGACCTTATGCCGGAGGTCTCCAAACTTGGCAACTTTTCAGACTTGTGGACTGGAATCCTTTTTCATCCTTCAGGGATGAAGCTTCCACAACCTCTGAAGGGAACCTGTTCCACGGGTTGGTTGTGCTCCCTGTGAGGAAGTCTGTCGTGGAGATTCTCAGTCTTCCAGGTCAGGGTTGGCTCAAAGGTGCCTTTTTTTTTTTTTTCAGGAGGCAACTGGACTTTCTGGGGGCAACTGGACTTTTTTTGTTGTTGTTTTTTTAATTTTTTTTTGACGACGTTTCGCTTCTCATCCCAGAAGTTTCTTCAGCTCTGACGCTCCCCACTATCCTGCCAGAAGCTGAAGAAGCTTCTGGGATGAGAAGCAAAACGTCGTCAAAAGAAATTAAAAAAAAAAACCCCACTAGAAAGTCCAGTTGCCTCCTGAAAAAAGCACCTTTGGGTCCCCATGAGGAAGTTTCTCCTCAATTCCAGGTTGCTTCTCTCCTTGAGTAGTTTCCATCCATTTTGTTTCTTGTCCTGCCTTCAGGGGCTTTGGAGAAGAGCTTGACTGCCTCTTCTTTTGGGCAGCCCCTCAAATACTGGAAGGCTGCTAGCATGTCACCCCTGGTCCTTCTTGCTAACCAGACTCAAAATATGCCACCTGCATTTTTATCCTTCCTTCCTTCCTTCCTTCCTTCCTTCCTTCCTTCCTTCCTTCCTTCCTTCCTTCCTCCCTCCCTCCCTCCCTCCCTCCCTCCCTTCCTTAGTCTCTTTTCATCTCCTTCCATCTTTCCTTCTTTCCTTCCCTCCCTCCCCCTTCTCCCATTTCCTTCTCTCCTTCCTTCCTTCCCTCCTTCCCCTTTCCTCTCCTTTCTTCCCCTTTCCTCTCCTTCCTTCCTTCCTTCCTTCTTTCCTTCCCTCCCGTTTCCTCTCCTTCTCTCCTTCCTTCCCCTTTCCTCTCCTTCCTTCCTTCTTTCCCTCCCTCCTGTTTCCTCTCCTTCTCTCCTTCCTTCTGCTTCCTTCCTTTCTTCCTTCCTTCCCTCCTTCCCTCCCTCCCTTTTCCTCTCCTTCCTTCCCCTTTCTTCTCCTTCTCTCTGTTTCAGGTTTTTCCTTCTTGTCTGTTTCCTTCCTTTTCAAAATCCTACCTGAATATGGGAACGGAGAGTAAACAAGTAGAGAAAACAACCAGGAAAATTCAAGAGCTACAGGAATATGGGCTGTGAAAGACTTAGTCCACCACTAGGTGGCAGGAAAGAGCCAAGGATTTCTATACCTCTTGGCACCATCTGGTGACAGGTCTGAGTTTTGCAGCTCAGGCTCAGCCATTGTGCAATAGACTTTAAACTTTAACACATTTCACAATCCCGTTGAGGAACTGATCCCTCATCCAGATGGCTTTTTGTGCAATTGGTTCAGCGATGATAACTAGAATAAAGTTTCCCCGATAAGATGGGTGGCCAATAAATTTAATCAATCATTAAAATAAATATATTTTTATCCTGCAGGGTGCTTTTTTTATAAGGGGAAAAAAATAGGTTTACAGCGGCCAAAGAGTTACCTTATATACATCATTTTTAATGAAACTGATCAGAGTGATAAACTAAACTCTAATTTCATTTTTACTGGCATGCATTTTATGGTTGGGTAGACAGTAAAACACAGATTTAGGATAATGGGTTTTATGGAAATTAGAGGGATGTCTTACCCTGGTATTAGCTAGCTTTCTTTTGTTATATTAATCTCCCGAGAATTTAAAAGCACAGTTCAAATTCCTAGTAGGGGGCAGAATTCAATGTAAAATAAGAGCCCGTGTTTAGGCCCATAAAGAAACATTTACCTCCAAGTTAGTTCAAACCAGAGATGATAAGAAAAGGGCATGGCAGAACAAAAGGGCTCATTCATTGGTTGAGATCAAGAGGGCAGGAAGGATCTGGTATTGACCTGGGTTAGTTTAACTTACCTTTTAAAAAGAAAGTTAAAATTGGCTGAAAGTTTAATGTAAACTTTTTGGGGGAGGAATCTATCCTGGAGCCGAGTGCAGTAACGCATGCTGCTCAGAGGTGGGATTTAAAACATTTTACTACCAGTTCTGTGGGTGTGCTTGGCGGGCCTGGCTTGGTGGGTGTGCCAGGGGGAAGGTTACTGAAAAATCTCCATTCCCTCCCCACCCCCACGAACCTGCTTTCCAGCTCCGTTCTCCTGTGCAGGGCAACCAAAGAAGACCCTGCCAATCAGCTGGGACTCGGGAGGCAGAGAATAGATGGGGGCGGGGCCAGTCAGAGGTGGGATTGTTCACTCAAAATTTCCTCTCCCTGTTCTCCAGAGCTAGTCAGAACCTGCTGAATACTCCCATTGAGGTTATTTCTACTGGCTGACTGCAATTTGACGGTTTGAATCTCACCAGGCTCAAGGTTGACTCAACCTTCCGTCCTTCCAAGGTGGGTAAAACAAGGACCAAGATTGTTGGGGGCAAGAGGCTGACTCTGTAAACCACTTAGAGAGGGCTGTAAAAGCACTGTGAAGCGGTATATAAATCTCAGTTGCTATTGCTATTGCTATTGCTATTGCTATTCCTTCCTTCCTTCCTTCCTTCCTTCCTTCCTTCCTTCCTTCCTTCCTTCCTTCCTTCCTTCCTTCCTTCCTTCCTTCCTTCCTTCCTTCCTTCCTTCCCTTTCTCTCTTCTCTTCTCTCTTCTCCTCTATTCTTCCTTCCTTCCTCCTCTTCTGTTGAAGTTTTCTACTCTACTCTCCACTATCCTTCCTTCCTTCCTTCCTTCCTTCCTTCCTTCCTTCCTTCTCTCCCCAGTGGTTAGAATGCAGTATTGCAGGTTAATTCAACTGCTCACTGCCAGCAGTTCGATTCTGACTGGCTCAAGGTTGACTCAGCCTTCCATCTTTCCAAGGTGGGTAAAACAAGGACCCAGATTGTTGGGGGCAACAGGCTGATTCTGTAAACTGCTTAGAGAGGGCTGTGAAGCACTGTGAAGCGGTATATAAGTCTAAGGGCTATTGCTATTGCTATTCCTTTCTTCTCCTTCCTTTTCATAAATCAGCCTTGATTTAATTCATTTTCCACATTCAGCATGGCAGGAATTCCAAATAGAGATAATTCTCCACTTACAACAGTGTCCCTTCAAAGTTACAACGGCACTGAAAAAAGTTCCATGACCATTTTTCACACTTATGACCGTCACAACATCACCATAGTCAAAATTCAGCCGTTTGGCAACTGACTCATATTTATGATGGTTGCAGTGTCCCAGGGGGTCAGGTGATTTTTTTTCCCAACCTTCTGACAAGCAAAGTCAACGCGGAAGCCAGATTCACTGAAACAACTGCCTGATTCACTTAACAACTGCAGTGATTTGCTTAACGAACAAGGCAGGGAAAGTCGTAAAATGGGACAAAACTCCATTCACAAATTTCTTGTTTAAGCCATATAAATTTTGGGCTCCATTGTGGCCATAAGTCCGAGGACTTCCTGTACTTTCTTCTGGCATTGGCAAGAAAAATATGGTTGTAGAACAGGGTTTCTCAGGTGTGGCAACTTGAAGTCGCATGGACTTCAACTCCCAGAATTCCCCATCCAGCCAAGCATGCTGTGATGTTTCACTTTCACGGTTGAAACTCCATGATGAAATTATGTATTGTGTCATTAAGGAGCCTTCTGACTGGCTGTGGTAGTTGATGTTTGTGGATATGCTCTGTTGGCCTTGTTGCCTGTTGGTCCTATAGCAGTAGTAGCTGGCACATGCCCCTCCAAGCCGCCTGCGCATGCGTGCACAATTCCCACCCTGCCCCCTTACCAGCACTGCACCTCCCAGCTGATTTTCGGGCCGTTTGAGGCCTTTGTTGGCCTCCCAGAGGATTGAGGAAAATTTCCACAGGCTTTGCAGGCCGAAAAATGGGCCCGTTTAGTCACTTCCGGTATTTCCGGAAATACAAGAAGTGATAAAACAGGCCTATTTTTCGGCCTGCAAAGGCTTTCCTCAATCCTCTGGGAGGCCGAAAAAGGCCTCAAACAGACCGAAAATCATCTGGGAGGCACGCATATGTGCAGTGAGGTAAGTTTGCCTGCGGCTCGCGTGCCAGCACAAATGTCTCTGCATGCCACCTGTGGTACGCGTTCCATAGGTTTCCCACCATGGTCCTACAGAGTGGCTGTTATAGTCCTTACTTTGTATATTGGATACCCGTGCTTTGTTATGAAACTATGTGATCGGGCTTATTTTGGGGGGAGGAAAATAAGGGGGGGGATTCTGCCTCCATCGGTATTCATCTGGCTAGCGTCCTGTCAGTGTGTGAGAGAGTTGAGGGCTGTTTGGAAACTGAAGCAGTATTTGCTGTGTGAGCAAGAAGGAGACAGCCAGGAGCCTGGGCATGACTTAGCTCAACTGTTCTGTACTAAAGCTGGCTGCTGCTGTGAAAGTAAAACTGAAATCGAAACTCCTCTCCTCTGCTTTTGTTTTGCATTTGGAACAGATTTCTTTTCAGGTGGGGAGGGAGAACAGAGCTCCTTAGCATCAGTGCGTGTTAATAATAATAATATATGAAATATTAGGATTTTCAAAAAATCCTTTCTTAATGAGCATCTAGAAGCCAAGAGGAACATAGATGCCAAATTTCAAGTTTTCAAGTAGGCTTTATGGTTCTGGAGATGTTATGATAATGTGTGAGTGGTATTTCGCTTTTATGTAGATAGATAGGCAGGTAGGTAGGTAGGTAGATAGATAGATAGATAGATAGATAGATAGATAGATAGATAGATAGATAGATAGATAGATAGATAGATAGATAGATAGATAACTCCTGTTTTTTTCTTCTGGGACTGCTGGGTTTTTTGATTTACCTGACTGTTTTGGAGGTTTTTTGTTGGCTTGCGTGTTACAGGGAAGCCATGTGGTTGTAATAGTCTCTTGGTTGCTTGTGAGATGTTTTTGATTGCTATCTGACCAACAATCAGGAAATAAAGAATACCCCAATCAAGACAATAAATCAAACAGTAAACAACAGCCTAATCAAATAACTACCAAGAACATCTGCACCAACACTGACAAGGCAAGCTGCTTGCAAACAAACAGAGAGCAAACCCCATTCCCTTCTAGCACTGATGATATTAGCTAGTTGGGTAATGAAATGTCTGCAAGAAAGCAACCATGCTCAGAGAGCACAAAGGACACCACAGTTCAACCCTGAGCTACAAATATTCTTTTATATTCTTTACACCTAAGTAGGACACTGGCTTCTAAAGCAGAAAGTTCTGTCTTCATTCAGGAAAATAGTCAAGATGAAAATGTCGGTGAAGCTACTTACTACAACCAAGTATTCCAGTGTTTGAGGGGCTCCCACAAAGAAGAGGGGGTCAAATTATTCTATGAAGCAAGGGTCGCCAACCTTTTGGACCTCAGGGACCACCAAACTCATAATTTTAGATTCCAGGGACCACTAACCGGTTCCACGGGTGTGGCCTAATTTGTGGGTGTGGCTTGGTGGTCATGTGACTGGCTGGGCATGGCTTGTATGTAAATATTATAAATATATAATTTTTTTATTAAAAAAAGAACAACTTTTACCCCAAATCAGGCAAAGCAGGCAGATTGAGTTGCTCACAGAATCCTTCAGTGATCTATCTATCTGCCATCGGCTAGCTCAGTCTCTCAAATTTGCTTGCCATGAGTCTGCACTGAATTTGCTTGCAAGCAAATCTTCACTCCAAAGGGAGGTTGGGCTGTGCTGAGCCGAAGATCTAAAGACTAGCTAGAAAGCAAGAAATCCAACCATTTCCTGCTTTCTAGTTAATCTAAATTTCAGAGCACAGCAGAACAGATGATGGTCGGAAAAAGGAAAAATAGCCATTTAGCAGGTAACTTTGCCGGGTAAGGAGTGAATGGGTAGGGAAGGTTCCCGCAGGCCATGTGGACAGTGCAGCCTTGTATTTCTGCGCAGCCTGGATTAATTGCTTTGTGGGGGTGCTCTGGGGGTGAGATTTCTCTGCGGCCCACCAAAATTTTCTCATGGCCCACCAGTGGGCCGTGGCCCACCGGTTGACGATGTTGGACTAGATGACTTGGAAGTCCCTTCCAGCTGTATTCTATCCAGTTTTGAAATTCCAACATCACACTGCCCACTCGCAGTTTTAGACTGCATTTTAGGCAACTGGCCGCCTTTACGGCCATTTGAACTGGCCACGTGACCACAATTTAAGAAGATTTTGAACCAGTGCTCAATTTCTGGCAAAATCCACCCCATAGTGAACAATGAGTTCACAACTTCACAACTGTGACCCCAAAAAAAGGCTGCAAAACTGGATCCATTCATGTGGTGACTTGCTTTATGAGCTGGTGACCTGACTTATGACAGCTAATTGCCAGACTCAACTGAAGTTGTAATTATAACGAGAGCCAGTTTGGTGTGGTGGTTAAAGTGCTGGCTTAGAAATCAGGAGGCTGGGAATTCTAGTCCCACATTAAGCAGGAAAGCCATCTGGATGACTTTGGGCCAATCACCAGGAGTTCTGGTCCCACCTTAGACGTGAAAACTAGCTGGGTGGCTTTGGCCCAACTTTCAGCCAGCCCACCTCACAGGGTTCTTGTGGAAAAAAAGAAAAACAGGATGTAGTCCATATACCTTAAATAGAGCTGGACTTCAACTCCCAGAATTCCAGTTGAAGTCCATATAATTTAAAGTTGCTGAAGTTGCAAAAACACAGCATTAGATTCCAGGCCAGTGTTTATTTTCCTGTAGTTTATTGAACAAACCATCCTAAGCTGAGCTCACACAGCGCACTGGGCCACAAAAAGCAAGCCAAGATGTCCATTGACCCAGTTAGTGCATTGCACCAAGGCAGGGGTCCCCAACTTGGCAACTTTAAGGCTTGTGGACTTCAACTACAGGAAAATAAGCAGTGGCCCGGAATCTAGTACTATGTTTTTGAAATTTCAGCAACTTTAAATTATATGGACTTCAACTGGGATTCTGGAAGTTGAAGTCCAGCCCTAGTTAAGGAAACATGGAGTTCAACTGGGATTCTGAGAGTTGAAGTCCAGCCCTGGTATATGAACTGTCAAGTTTGAGGCATGGGCGATAATGAATGGAGACGAGCCAGTTAACGGTGAACTTCCACTCTTTTATTTACATAGTGA
>BHEV01072923.1:0-11334 GCA_004319985.1 Emydocephalus ijimae | reverse complement strand
CGAGGATAATTGGACATTGGGGGCCAAGTTGGAGGCATTAAAGGGAATTTATTCTACTTTTGTGACTTTGTTATTTTTGTGCCCTGGGTCATCACATACCCCTTATTTTCCTCCCCCAAAACTAAGCCCCACTACATGGTTTTGTAGCGGAGCACAGGTATCCAGCTAGTCTCTAATAAAATGGAACTTTGAGGAAATGTCGGTCTCAGAGTTTATTGCTTTGGAGTTGGTTAGTTGAAATGCTGACCCATTCGAAGTTACAATGGTCTTAGGGCCGTTTCCCCCCACCAGCGGCCTTCGCAGCATGCAATCAAAATTCAGGCGCTTGGCAACTGGCTCGTGATTCCCTTTGGCGAGCCAAGTCAAGGGGTTGGGTGGAAAGCCAGATTCATTTAACGACCACGTGACTCGCTTAACGACCACAGTGCTTTGCTTAGCACCTGCGGCAAGAAAGGTTGTAAAACAGGGCAAAGCTCATTTAACAAATGACTCGCTGAGCAATGGGAATTGGGGGGTTGTGAGACCATATGCTGGTGCGGTTGGCCCTGGGTTCCTCCTAATGCAAGACAATGCTAGACCTCATGTGGCCGGAGTGTGTCAGCAGTTCCTGCAAGACAAAGGCATTGATGCTATGGACTGGCCCGCCCGTTCCCCAGACCTAAATCCAATGGAGCACATTTGGGACATCATGTCTCGCTCCATCCACCAACGCCACGTTGCACCACAGACTGTCCAGGACTTGGGGGATGCTTTAGTCCAGGTGTGGGAGGAGATCCCTCAGGAGACCATCTGCCACCTCATCAGGAGCATGCCCAGGTGTTGTAGGGAGGTCATACAGGCACGTGGAGGCCACACACACTACTGAGCCTCATTTTGACTTGTTTTAAGGACATGACATCAAAGTTGGATCAGCCTATAGTGTTTTTTTCCACTTTAATTTTGAGTGTAACTCCCAAATCCAGACCTCCATGGGTTGCTAAATTTGATTTCCATTGATAATTTTTGTGTGATTTTGTTGTCAGCACATTCAACTATGTAATGAACAAAGTATTTCAGAAGAATATTTCATTCACTCAGATCTAGGATGTCTTATTTTTGTGTTCCCTTTATTTTTTTAAGCAGTGTATATGTTTTCTTATGTTTTTGCAAGTATTTATATGTATGGTATTCAGCTTTGTTCGGGTATTTTCCCACATCTTTATAGTTGTGCTTTTAAAGTTGTAGCGACGTTTCAGCAGAATCTCATCTGCTATCATCAGGCTCGTGTGTTGCACTCTCAAACAAAAAAATCTCCACACCACAAACCAGGCAAACACCTGGGCACAAACAGATCCCCCCTGATACCTCCAGCCCAAACACACCCCAGCCAGCTACCCAGATGAAACCTAGCTTCCTAATGAATGACAGCCGGCCATTCACCCAAAGCCAAGCTGTGCTGAAAGCCCCCAATACACGAAACACAATGTTGCCAGCTAATCAAACAAAAAACACGACAAAACAGACAGAAGGTATCACAAACACCAATCAAGCAGAACACAGACAACTCCAAGACCAATAAACACAGATCAAGACTCCCAACCAATCAGGATGAAGAAAAAACCATTTTGGCACAGCAGTAGGCTAGCACCAAATTTAAAACAGAAATGGCTGTGAAAGCCTGACTCACAGACAAACACAATACAGAAGCCTGATGATGGCAGATGAGATTCTGTCGAAACGTTGCTACGACTTTAAAAGCACAACTATAATGATGTGGGAAAATACCTGAACAAAGGTGAATACCATACACACCTACATATGCCGAAATTGGGTGGGAAGAGATTGAGGGGTGCAAATACCTGACCAGACTTCCCCGTAGATCCTCTGTGGTCCTTGAGTCCTCTCCAAGCTGGCTTGGCTGGGGGGCCAACGAAGGTTGCCTTTGCTGGGGGGCACCGAGGGCACTTCTGAAAGAGGAACATTCAGAGCAGGGAAGGATTGAGGCTGGAGATCAGTGGTGGTATTCAGCCGGTTCACACCGGATCAGGAGAACCGGTAGCAAAGATTTGGCCTGGATTGCCAAACCAGTAGTAAGTTCTGGCTGGCCATTTCCCCCGACCCGGTCACCTGTTGCTCACTTGCCCTGTCGACCTGATGCTGGCCCCTTAAGGTATATAGCCACACCCACCAAGCCACGCCCACAGAACTTTTAGTACAACATTTTGAATCCCACCACCGCTGAAGATGCACCACCTCTGATTAGAATTACCTGCGATTTTCAGGTCGGTTTGGAGGTTTTTCAAGAAGAGACTGGACAACCGAACGTCTGGAACGGTATAGGGTGGGGGTCTCCTGCTTGAGCAGGGGGTTGGACTAGATGACCTCCAGGGTCCCTTCCAGTCCTTTGAGTCTAAGATATTGTATGATTCTCGACTGGCCTTCAGAAGTCAATCACCATCCCCAAGGTTGATTCCCTCCATCCACTTCCAGAATTCCCCATCCGGCATGCTTTAAGACGGATGCACTTCCACTCCAGTGGTGGGATTCAATTTTTTTTTTTTTTACTACTGGTTCTGGGGGTGTGGCATGGTGGCAGAGGTGGTCTTCAGCTGGTTCTGACCGGTTCTGGAGAACCGGGAGCGGAGATTTTGAGTAGTTCGGAAGAACCGTCCAATCCCACCTCTGACTGGCCCCGCCAACCCCAATCTCTCCTCTGCCTCCCATCGAGTCCCAGCTGATCGGCTGGGTTTCCTTTGGTTGTCCTGCATAGGAGAACGGAGCTGGAAAGCAGGTTAGTCAGGTGGGGAGGGAATGGGGATTTTGAAGTGTCCTTTCCCTGCCATGCCCGCCAAGCTACACCCACAGAATGCCATGCCCACCAAGCCACACCCACAGCTGATCAGCTGGGTCTCCTTTGGTTGCCCTGCACAGGAGAAAGGAGCTGGAAAGCAGGTGTCAGCCTTCAAGATCTTCTTCTATTGCTTTGCATCTTTCGGCTGCCATAAGTAACGGGGGTAGGAAGGGGGATAGTATGGGAAGCAAACTGGAGGTGGTACAAACTGGCCTTGTATAAACTGGAGGTGGGGGGAGAGCACATTCTTGCTTAGGTTTCTATTTCTTGCTTAGCTTTCTTTTCTCTGCACAGCTGCAAACCTTTATCAAAGTACGCCAAGGTCAACGGACAGAGGCCTCATCACCACCTGAAGATGTCCACATGTTGATATTCACAACTTTTAATTGGAAGAACCATTTGAACTTTTGGGGGGTGGGATCAACTCCATCACTTTGTATATGTGATTTACGTGCCTAATTCCTCAGATTCAGAATTCTATGGTTGCTACCACTTCATTTCCAGTAAAAGATATCTTTTCTCTCATTAAAAGAGTCGAAGTATTTCTTTCTTGGATTTTGAATGGAGCACTGCCTGACAGCAGGTTAGTCAGGTGGGGAGGGAAGGGGGATTTTGCAGTATATCCCTCCCCTGCCACGCCCACCAAGCCACGCCCACCAAGCCGCCCCATGCCCATCAAGCCACACCCACAGAATGCCACGCCCATCAAGCCACGCCCACAGCTGGTCGGCTGGGTGTTTGGTCACCTTGCACAGGAGAACGGAGCAGGTTAGTGGGGTGGGGAGGAAATGGGGATTTTACAGCATCCTTCCCCTGCCACGCCCACCAAGCCAAGCCCACAGAACCGGTAATAATAATAAAAAATGGAATCCCACCACTGGACCGTGAATTCTCATTTCCAGAATTATCGTCAATGATCATGCTTGCTGTGGGATTCTGGGCGTTGAAGTTCACATTCCCGTAAATTCCCAAGGCTGGGAATGACTGTTTTTACCAACCCCAAATCCAAGTTTTTTTAAGCTTTGGAAAACCCACTTTACTAATCTTAGAAAGTTGTAATTATGGATGACCAGTAGAGGGAGCATCAGAAACGCATTTGAGCATAAGTTTCTCAGCATGTTTATATGTCCAATAATCTGCATCAGAAATTTTTCTTTTGACAGAATAGAGGCTGTATAAGATCTCCAATATTAAAACTTTTGTTTGTCTATTGCCTCGTCTAGCTAAAAGTTCTGGCCTGAATTTCATCCAGGAGAAGTTTCCTTGAAAACTAAGAAGTTTAGACATCCCTGGGTTAACCTTCTCTTCTGGACTTCACAATCCATCATTCCTGGCTAAAGATGGTAAAGAAACAAGGTTTAGAATCAAGTATTGCCAAAATTCATGAAAAGTTGGTTTTTCTAAGCAGGAGAAGACCTGCAGAAGAACCTGGTTGCTGAGAACATTCTCCAAAAATGAGGGTTGATTGGAACGAATCTACAGCTGTGTTTCTCAATCTTGTCTCCTTTAAGATGAGTGGACTTCAATTCCCAGAATCCCCCAACCAGCCTGCTTTAAGAGGGGTGGGCTTCCACTTCCAGAATCCCCCAGCCAGCCTGCTTTAAGAGGGGTGGGCTTCCACTCCCAGAATCCCCCAGCCAGCCTGCTTTAAGAGGGGTGGGCTTCCACTCCCAGAATCCCCCAGCCAGCCTGCTTTAAGAGGGGAGGGCTTCCCTTCCAGAATCCCCCAGCCAGCCTGTTTTAAGAGGGGAGGACTTCCACTCCCAAAATCCCCCAGCCAGCCTGCTTTAAGAGGGGAGGGCTTCCACTCCCAGAATCCCCCAGCCAGCCTGCTTTAAGAGGGGTGGGCTTCCACTCCCAGAATCCCCCAGCCAGCCTGCTTTAAGAGGGGAGGGCGTCCACTCCCATAATCCCCCAGCCAGCCTGCTTTAAGAGGGGAGGACTTCCACTCCCAGAATCCCCTAGCCAGCCTGCTTTAAGAGGGGTGGGCTTCCACTCCCATAATCCCCCAGCCAGCCTGCTTTAGGAAGGAAAATAAGGAGAAGGAAGGAAGGAAGGAAGGAAAGAAGGAAGGAAGGAAGGAAGGAAGGAAGGAAGGAAGGAAGGAAGGAAGGAAGGAAGGAAGGAAGGAAGGATAACAGCATAACAGAACGACAACAGACTCACAGAGTTGGAAGGCACCTTAGAGGTGGTCTAAACCAACCTCCTGTCCAAGGCAGGAGAAGAACCTATTGCATCCGGGGCAAATGGCTGTCCATTCATCAGGACCTCAAGTGATGGAACAGCCACAGGTCCAGGAAGCGAGCTGTTCCATGGGTTAATTGTTCTCTTTTCATCCTATTCTCTAAGACTGGCCTTCACGGTTGGGTTCAGGTCCGGGCAGGGCCCTGGAGTAAACTGGGCAGGGCCCTGGAGTAAACTGGGCAGGGCCCTGGAGTAAACCTCCAAAGCCCCCGAAGGACAGGAGAAGAAGCAACAGATGGAAATGCATCAAGGAGAGAAGCAACCTAGAATCGACGGTGAGAACCATCAACCCATGGAACAGCCTGCCACCAGAAGTCGTGGGTACTCCATCACTGGAGGCTTTTAGGAAGAGACTGGACAGCTACCTGTCTGACAGGATATCGGATGTCCTGTCTGAGCAGGGGGGGTTGGACTAGAGGACCTCCAAGGTCCCTTCCAACTCTGTTAGTCTGCTAATGAACAAAGCCAACAATGGTGAGGAGAGAAAACATGCCATACTTGTAACCAAGGTTGCTGGTGATTTGTCTCTTCCTGTAGCAGCCTGGTCCACAGGGCCTGTTGACTTTTGGCCATCTGGTTCTGCTTTGTCTTCTGGCTTGTCTAGTCCACCTGTCTCCTCTGCCTCCATTCCAGGCTCTGCCGTTTCTTCTGATTTCTCCTGCCCGCCCGTCTCTTCTGCCTCCGTTCCCTTCGCAGCAAGGTCCTTCTCCACCGAGGAAGACTTTGGGGCCGGCTCTTCCACATCGCGCAAGATCTTCCCCAACCGGATGGCTACCTGGGAGGCCGTAGCCAAGACCTCCTCTTCTGGACTGGGTTCCTCAGCAGCGCCTTCTCCTCCTCCTCCTCCTTCCAAAAGGGGCTCCAGCGGGGTAGCCGGGTGGTCTTTCTCTTCCACAGATCTCTCCACTTCTTCGGTGGTGGCTTCTGGAAGGGCCCCCTCGGCGGCCTCTGGCCCTTGGGGCTCCAGCTCAGCCACCGGCGTTTCTGCTTGAGGTTCTTCTGCTTGATCTTGGGTTGCAAGAACGTCTTCAGCCCCTGCTTCTGGGAGGCTGGCCTGCTGCTCCAACCCAGCTCCTTTTAGCTCGTGGTCCGCCGCTTCTCTGTTGGTGCCGTGGGCTATTTTCTCATCGGAAAGTATGTCTCTCAGGGCTCTGTTGAGGAAGGCGGCTTCCTCAGACAAGGTACGCTCGGGGGTGGGTAGCTCCTCTGGAGATTCTTCTTCCTCATCATCAGGTTCCAGGTCACCCCAAAACTCCGTGAGGTCTATGTCGTCCAGTTCAACTATTGGCCCTAAAAAAGAGGAAGCACAGGGAATGTTGGCTTTGCATCGGCCTTCAGAGACAGAAGTTCTGAAGGACACCTATAGACGGGGTGAAATCAGGCTCAATAGCAGGAACTGGGAGAGGGATCTTGGAATCTTAGTGGAGAACCAGCTAAATAGGAGCCAGCAGTTTGCGGTGCCAGCCAAAAAAGCCAATGCCATCCTAAGTTGCATTAACAGAGGGACACAATCGAGAACAAGGGAGGTACTAATATCACTCTATAAAGCCTTAGTAAGGCCACACCTAGAGTACTGCGTCCACTTTTGATCACCACATTATAAAAAAGAGGTTGAGACTCTAGAAAAAGTGCAGAGAAGAGCAACCAGGATGATGAAGGGACTGGAGACTAAAACATGTAATGGACAGTTGCAGGAACTGGGCCTGGCTAGTCTAGGGAAGAGAAGGACCAGGGGAGGCAGGAGAGCATCTTCCAATATTTGAGGGGCTGCCCCAGAGAGGAGGAAGGGGTCAAGATATTTTCCAAAGCCCCCGAAGGCCAGACAAAGAACAATGGATGGAAACTGATCAAGGAGAGATTCAACTTGGAAATAAGGAGAAACTTTCTGACAGTGAGAGCAATCAACCCATGGAATAGAAGTTGCCTTCGGAAGTTGTGGGAGTTTCATCCCTGAAGATTTTTAAGAAGAGGTTGGACTGTCATCGGTCAGAAATGGTGTAGGGTCTCCTCCTTGGGCAGGGGTGTGTGTGGACTAGATGACCTCCAAGGTCCCTTCCAACTCTCTTAATGGTGTGTGCCACGTTGGCTTAGTCAAGCCCATCCTGCTTACATTTCCTTGGGTTGCAGTAAATCTCCTTGGCCAGGTCTGAACTGCTCTGGTAGAACTTCTGCAGGAGCGACAAGACCCTTGGTCTGTCCAAGAGTCCTAGCTAGGAGAAGGAGAGAAGAGCCACGGTCAAGAGTAAGTCAACTTTTCATGAGTTTGTTGCACCTCCAGTTGCATCAAATCATGATGAGAGGTCCTAGGAAACCCTTTTATCTGCTCGCAGTTTGACACCAGTGAGGGCCCCACTGCTCTGGCTCCGCTTATCCCGGAGGGCAGCAACAAGCTAGGGAATCCTGTGGGGCCTCCACCACATCCAGGCCACCTTGAACCCCCCCAAGCCCTTTGTGGTGGCCCACCAGTGGCCAGCAGAGCTGGTGGCAGACAGTGAGGAGGTTGGGGAGGAACATAGCCCAGTCCTGGAGTCTGGGGAAGGTGCCGACGAGGGCTCTGCGTCGGAGGCAGAGATGGGGCCAGAGCCATCTGACAGTTATCAGCTGCCTTTGCAGTCGGAGATCAGTGGGGCAGAAGAACAGCTGGAGCCTGTTCCCAGTGTGTGCATGCACAGAGCTGTCAGAAGAAGGGAACAGCTGAGGAACAAGAGGCAGAGATGGGGCCAGGGCCATGTGACAGTTATCAGCTGACTTCAGAGTCGGAGATCAGTGGAGAAGAAGAACAGCTGGAGCCTGTTCCCAGTGTGTGCATGCACAGAGCTGTCAGAAGAAGGGAACAGTTAAGGAACAACGGTTAACTTGGAAGTAAAGGCACAAGTGGACGGTGAATGGCCCCTGCCATAGGGAATAAAGAGGAGTGAAAGGGGAGTGGGGTTTTGCAGGAGACAATTAGTTTGTTTAATTAGTGTGAAGATCTGTTCCTGACTTCTTGCCAAGTATTGTCTGCTACAGTGTGGCATTTGGAAGATATCGGCCTGGCAACTCTCCAAGCCTGGTAAAAGTTGTGGAATCACTTTAAAGACGGTTAGCTGGGACTTTGCTGGAGAGGAATTCCCTTTAACGTAAATAAAAGGGGTTTTATTGGGATGAGCTTTATGATCTTGGGGAGGTCTAGGTCACAATACCCTCCCCCAAAGCTGTCTGCCCTCTGCTTGGTGGAGCAGCTCCCCCAGGCCAGACAATCCCAGAAGACGTGGAGCAAAACTACGCATGGGAGGAGACATCCTGTGAGAGCTGCAAAGCCAGGGGGCAGCATGGGGAAACCCCAGCTGTTCTACCGAGGAGGTGAGTTGCGCACCAGGATAGGTGACAATTGTCCATGACCATACAGGGCACAAACTAGAAATGGCCACGTGCAGGAAATGCCCTCCTTTAAGTCTACATTTTGTTTGCATTTTGGAAAGGTGTTGATGAAGAACGCTGATGGCACAGTGGTTAAAGCAGTGGTGGCTAACCTTTTTTGGGCTTGTTAGGAATAACAAGGTTACCTAACGTAGTTTGGGTAAAATAATATACATAAACTATGATAGTAAGTTTATGTGTGTGTCACTTTAAACAGCAAAGCATGTAATTTTGGGTGCGGTTGTAAAACCGCCATAAGAGGGAGCAATTCAGTGGCTTACTGAATTGCTTGCTGACGATGATGGTTTGATAACTGCGTGTTCCCTGCTGCTGTTGCTGAAGGAAGAAAGGAGGTTTGACTTCTACTGCGAAGAGATATATTACTGGACTGATATTTGTAAGTTTACTGACCTCTATTTCGACACTGGACTTTGCAACTGAATAATCCCCAGACGGACTGAACTAGTGAATGATATATGGACTGTTTTGACTATGCTAAACCTCTTACTGGAATAAACTATTTAACTAGCACAGTGTATCTGTTTTTACTGAGTGTAAGCTACAAAAATGTTTATCTCACATATTTGCCTGACTGCCTGACTGCCGTGCAGATTCTGCTAGGGTGTGTATCCCTAACAGGGCTCCTGTGCCAAAAATTGTGCACGCACCCGCATGCTCACACTCGTGTGCCAGCACCCAGAAGGCAATACGCACCCCCTCCGCATGTCTGCGAAATTCCCACCCTCCCACCCCCGCCGCCCCCTTACCTGCACTGCAGCTCACAGCTGATTTTTGGCTGGTTCAAGGCCTTTTTTGGCCTCCCAAAGGCCTGAGGAAGGCTTCTGCAGGCTTTGCAGGCCGAAAACTAGCCCCGTTTCGTCACTTCTGGGTTTTTTTTTTAAAAAAAAAACAAGAAGGGATGAAACGGGCCTACTTTTTGGCCTGCAAAACCTGCAGAAGCCTTCCTCAAGCCTTTGGGAGGCTGAAAAAGGCCTCAGGCCAGCTAAAAATCAGCTGTGAGGCATGCGCATATGCAATGAGGTAAATTTCCCTGCAGCTCACGTACCGTCACAAATGGCTCTGCGTGCTATCTGTGGCACACATGCCTTAGGTTTGCCATCATGGGATTAGAGAGTACTGTATTGCAGGCTAAAACTGCCTGCAATAACTGGGGAGTTATTAGGTTTGCCACATCTGGCAAGGGTCTTCTTAGAGAATATTGACTTAGCAGAATCAGAATAGAGCTGTTGTGGTCCACCGGCGGCCTGCAGATATGGCAGCAGAGTCGGACAGTGGGGAGGAACATGGGCCAGTCCGGGAGTCTGGGGAGGGCTCGGACGAGAGTCCTGCATCCGACACAGAGATGGGGCCAGGGCCAATTGCATACTTGCCAACTCTACCGCTTTGGGCGGTAGACTACCGCTTTTTAGAGGTTTTGAAAGGCTACCGATTTTCTCTTCTGATCTACCGATTTTGTAGCAAACCTACCATAAAATGAAATGGAAGTCATATTTTCCCTTCATTGTGCGTTGATTCCCTAAAATAAGCTAGTAATTAGAATACTAAATGATAATTTCAAGGAACTCGTTCCTCAAAAACGCCGTATTCCGTCTTCACCCCCCTCCCACACCCTCCCCCCCCTCGCGCGCAAGCGCGCTCGGGCTTGGTCGCTTCGCTCCCTCGCAAAATCTACCTCTTCAGGATTCCAAAATGTTGGCAAGTATGCATCTGGGACTTATATGCGGACTCTGGAGCTTCCAGAATCTGACATCAGCGAGGCAGAGGAACAAGGGGACCCTGTTCCCAGTGTGCGCATCTGCAAAGCTGTCAGAAGGCAAGAACGGTTAAGACAAAAGAGGTGACTTGGGAGTAAGGCTTGGAGGTGATTGGCCCCTCCCATAAGACATAAAGGAGGAGCAAAGGGACAGGAGCCCTTTGCAGGAAGCAACTTTGTCCGCACTGGTCGGTTTGAAACCTGAAGCTCCATGTTGAATTTGTGTTTCGTTTGGCCTCGTAGAACTAATTGGAAATTTAGTCGTTGGCAGCATTTCAAGGGAGATAAAGGTGGGTGCTTATCAGATTTCTCCCGAAGGACTTGGCAGACTTCCGTGGGACTATTTACACACTGTTTGGGACTCATTATGAGCTGGGAATGACTATAATTCACAGCCGTTGAAATAAGGAAAAAAGGGGTTTGGGACAGATGTGTGTCTGTTAGTGTCTCAATAAGCCTTGGTCAGAATGAACTGGAAGGCACCTTGGAGGTCTAGTCCAGCCCTTGGCTCACGTAGGAGGTGCTTGTCACAAAGGAGAAGACAGATCTCCTTGGCTGTACCTGCCCATATTCACAATCGAAGAACAGCTGGACAAACATCTGCCTCCAGATGTCATGCCGGATGGCATTGCGGGCATCATGAGAACATTGGAGCAGGTGCTTCAGCAATTCCTGGAAGAGGTCGCTGGTAAAATTGTTGATGTAAGAAAGGAGATACTGGGGAAAGAGGAAGGAAGGGGAAATATATTTGTTTGTTTGTTTGTTTATTACATTTTGTTCCTCTGTTAATTCACTTTTTCCTGTTTTTTCCATTTCTACTGCTAGATTCCTATTCTCCCAAGGAATTCACGGTGCCACATGCAGGAAGTCTGCAATTAGGACCTGAATTTTCTGCCGCCATATGAGGCAGCTGTTAAGTGAATCACCCACCCAACTGTACAACCTTTTTTTGCCAGGATTTGCCCAGAGAGGAGAGGAGAAAAGAGGAGCAGAGGAGAAAGGGAGGGAGGAGGGAGGGAGGGAGGGAGGGAGGGAGGGAGGAAGGAAGGAAGGAAGGAAGGAAGGAAGGAAGGAAGGAAGGAAGGAA